>JAUTBZ010075545.1:0-17509 GCA_032361785.1 Lepetodrilus galriftensis
GACCAGTCTGCCGAAATCAGCTGTGCTGGAAGGCGACTGTCAAAGCATTTAAACACACACACACACACACACACGCCACACAAGAACTATAGAAGTTACTATCTTATCATCTTAAATTAACAAAGCAAAACTGGACAGCAACAAAAGAAAAGAAAATTATCTGACTATTGACTACAATGCTCTTTCTATTATATAGGCGTGTGTGTGCAGACCGAGACAGTTCTTCGTCAGGCGTTGTCCGAGAGGATCAAACCCGTCCTGATGATGAACAAGATGGACCGAGCGTTCTTTGAGCTTCAACTGCAGCCAGAGCAGCTATACGTCACCCTCAGACGCATCGTGGAGAACGTCAACGTCATCCTCACCGTGTACGAAGACGCAAAGTCCGCCATGGGAGACATTCTGGTATGCAGCAATAAGACTTTCATACAAGACCATCCTCTAGAAACTAAGAGCATTGCCACCTTTACAGTGTTAACCCTCTCCATGCTAACGACAACAGGAGATGCCCCACATGTTCCTAACACAGCAGGCAGAGGGTTAGCCCACTGGACGTATATTTACAGTAGAGCCTTTGACACTGTTATATAGAAGGAAAGAAACGTTTTCACAGACAGACGTTTGCTAAAGCGTCGCCTCCTAATACATAACCTACGACATGTCCTTCTATACATATATAACCTTCCTTTAATTGTCCACAGTTGAATCCAGCTGACGGGAGTGTCTGCATGGGATCTGGGCTCCAGGGCTGGGGCTTCAGCATTCGTCAATTTGCCCGGATGTACGCTCGGAAGTTTGATGTCAAAGAGGAGAAACTGATGTCAAGATTATGGGGAGATAACTTCTACGATCCCCTGACCAAGAGGTGGAGCACCACCAAAGGCGAGAACGGAGAGAGAGGGTTCAACAAGTTCATCCTTGAACCTGTGTTCAAGGTGAGACTTCAGCAATTCGTCTCATGCAGTAGCTGCTTCCATGTTGTTATTAATAACTACAACCAACATGACCACTGGTTATGTGTTAGTCTCCTATAGTACTGTGCTACAATGGCAAATATTTCCTGTAATTTTCATGTGTTAAATCTCCTCAAGGACATCAGTCTATACATGTTGTCCTCTTTCAATTTTAGGTCTTGTCTTCTGCCAAAATGGGAGAGAAGGACAAGACGAAAGCATTGGCTGAAAAACTAGGCTTGAAATTGAAACCTGAAGACATGGAGCTCGAAGGAAAGCATTTCATGACGAACGTGATGAAGAAATGGCTACCAGCGGCGGACGCCATGTTGGACATGATTCTGACCCATCTGCCGTCGCCTGTGGTTGCCCAGAGGTACAGGACAGAGGTCCTGTATGAAGGCCCTCAGGACGACATTGTTGCCCTTGGTAAGTACTCGATCACAGTGCCCAGATTCATGATGTTCCATCGTAACGTATGGGCGAAGGAACACGAATAGAAAAAATTACAATACTCATTCGTGAAACGCAAGGCATACTAATGAAAAGGTTTAGAATCTAGTCGTATGAATATAAATTTCAGAATTGCATATTATAATGCTCTAGTAAAGCTATTATATGATGGTACTGAACTGAATCCTTCTGGTCTTCCAGGGATGAAGGAATGCAGTCCAACCGCCCCGTTGATGCTGTACGTTTCCAAGATGGTACCATCAACAGACAAGGGACGTTTCTACGCCATAGCTAGAGTCTTCTCTGGAGTGGCATCAACTGGACAGAAGGTCCGGATCATGGGCCCCAACTACAGTCCCCATGCCGAAAAGAAGATTGATTTCTACGACAAGAACATAGCAAGGTAGACAACACTGCTTGTCTTGGAGACGTTTATTATTCACAATTTAATAAGAAACATGTTGAAGCAAAATCACTCCTTGTCCACTTCCAGTTCAAGATTTTCTGTTATGCACAAGTACATACTATTTAAGGTTAGATGGTATGTATACAAGTTAGGCTGAGAAGCTCTGACCCTCATATCATATTGCAGCGCTGTGATATGACGGTCAGAGCTTCTCGGTCCAGTATACAACTAGCCTATACTGTACCGGTATACAACTAGCCTATACTGTACCGGTAGTATAGGTTAAGGTACGGTGGAAAACAATAGGATGACGTCATAGGAGGTTTATAATACGAGAGCATGTCTTAATTAATTTCCTGGATGGTTTCTTCAGGACGGTCCTCATGAGTTTCGGAAATGTCCTACCAGTGGATGAGGTCCCTTGCGGAAACATCGTAGGACTAGTTGGCATTGACAAGTACCTTCTGAAGACAGGAACCATCACCACATTCATGCAGGCTCACCACATCAAGGTATGCCCATAGAAAGTTACCGTAATACACACAACAAGGCTCAGCAGTCTAGGGTTCCCTTCCCCAGAACGGTCATACACCAGTATATGGAGTTACGACTCTAGTATACATGGGACTATAATACTACTACTACTAATAATAATAATAGGCTGCTTATAATGCGCCGAATCCACCCCCTAAGGCATGCTCTAAGCGCCACATAATCGTTCTGTTAAACAGGCCCCGAGATTACGAAACGTTTTGAGTAAGATGTTATGCTTTTGAAGCTCAAATTGTATATGTGGATTTGTGAACAAAACCTTGATTTGAGCATGAAATCATTCCCAGAAAAGTTTCGTAATCTCGGGACCAAGTGCCATTCCTAACAGCCATTATAAACAGCCGTTTCCATATCATGGTATTAGAATACTTAAATGCAGTTCTTACAACTCCAAATCTTCACCCGTGTACAAGGATCTCTCTGGAATTGTCCCCAGGTTCTCAAGTTCTCCGTCAGCCCCGTGGTGCGCGTCGCCGTGGATGTAGTCAACGCCTCCGACCTCCCGCGGCTGGTTGAGGGCCTGAAGCGGTTGTCCAAGTCGGACCCGATGGTGCAGTGCACGTCAGAAGAAGGCCAGCACATCGTGGCGGGAGCAGGAGAGCTCCACCTGGAGATATGCCTCAAGGACCTTGAGGACGACCACGCCGGAGTCCCCATCACGGTATGTGCATCAGATGCCGATGCATCCGTGGCGGGTTTCTGTCATTTTGTACTATCGTTCTGGGTATGCGAGACAACGACAGTATGAAATGACTGAAATCAGCCACCAAATATAACCTAGATTCGTGGCATTGCATCTTTTAAACTTAGACCTATATCGTATGAAAGAACAATAACCAGACCTGTCTTGAAGATCATTTCAGCATTGGCTATACGTCTAGTTCATTATCAAAATTCAATATTATCAAAACTGCCTGATAGATATGTCGCCAATGCGCCGACGAAACGTTGTGTTTATTTGACATACTATAGTGTAATGCATGTATAGACATTCCTTTTTATTTATTATCAACATTTTAAATGGGCTCCCAATTGTTCAACCTTCACACATCTGCAACACATCCTTATATTGTTGTTTCATGGCTTTCAGAAATCTGACCCTGTTGTGAGCTATCGCGAGACTGTGAGTGCCGAGTCTGACAGAGTTTGCTTGGCAAAGACGTCCAACAAACTTTGCCGCATCTTCATGTCGGCATCACCCTTGCCTGAAGGACTTCCTGAAGACATTGACGAGGTAAAAAACTAAATTGCTTAATCATATCTTGAACACTAGTTTCGGGAACTATTTAATGTAGCCTATTTCTTCCTCTCAATATTATATTTTGAATTGTGATTTAGAGAGGCGTTCAACATTCTTTCACACATCACGGCTGGTCAGTTTATGGCAGGAGGAAATCCACAATATCCGTAGTGCTGATATGAATGTTGCAGTAAACCTGAGAGCACCGGTACTGACAGACCAAGGATGATATTATAGCAGCATTGCCACAGTACAGACAGCACAATATTCTTCCCAGCCGTATACCAACTGTTCACTGGAATACTAAGTTTTTATTTTATTTGTCTTATTTCAGAGCAAGGTAACGCCGGTACAGGACCACAAGGACAGAGCGAGATACCTCGCCGAAAACTTCAACTTCGACATGACGGAGGGCAGGAAGATCTGGTGCTTCGGCCCCGCCGGAAGTGGGCCCAACCTGCTCGTGGACAACTCCAGGGCAGTACAGTACCTTCAGGACATCAAGGACAGCGTGATGGCAGGGTTCCAGTGGGGCACCTCCGAGGGCGTCCTGTGCGGGGAAACCATGCGAGGCGTCCGCTACAACATCATGGACGCTTCCATCCACCGTGACCCCAGCCACAGGCGCGGAGGTCAGATCATCCCGGCTACCAGACGATGCATGATGGCCGCCACGTTGACAGCCAAACCGAGGCTGCTGGAGCCAATGTTCCTCGTCAACATTGAGGTAAGATCAGCTGTATGAAGCATGCTAACAGTAAAAATACAGGTTGTGTATGCTCATAGTTATAACTATGTAAACAGCTATACATGTGTAAACCTATAACTGACGCATATTCTGTCCAAACGGCAAACAATGGTCCATGCATTATCCTCCGTCATTCCCACATTGCAGTGCACTCAGCAAATGGCAGGGTCCGTATTCAACGTCCTGGCCAAGAGGAGAGGTCAGATTGTGGAAGAACTACACCATCCGGGCAATCCCATGTGCACGTTCAAGGCCCACATGCCGGTGAATGAGTCTTTCGGTAAGTTCTTTGTCGTGCTTGCTTTCCGAAAAAGAAAGTGAGAGAAAAATGCCTGAGGATAGGCCTATATATATACTGAAAGAAAAAATTAAAGGAACGCATGTGTTGTATCACGCCATTGTTGCTAAGCGGTTTTACAATACATGCGTTCCTTTAATTTTCTTTCAGTATATTGTATATATTCATTAATTAATGATTGTCTAAAATATTATTTTCCGAGACATTTCGTTCGCTGTAAACACTGCGACTGTAATTTACGTTACGTGGTATGTTTTTCAGGATTTGCAGGCTCTTTGAGGGCACAGACCAGCGGACAGGCATTCCCACAATGCATTTTCGACCACTGGCAACTACTACCGGGTGACCCTCTTGACCCCACCTCACGCGCAGGACAGGAAGTGGTGGAAATACGGTCAAGAAAGCACTTACAGGCGAATGTGCCTGATTTGGGCAACTATTTGGACAAACTCTAATTAGAGTGGATTTTAAATTTGTTTCTTGATTTTACACTTTCGAAGTAGCCAGTTATACCGTAAATCATGGAGAATAATTTAGGTAATCCTTTCGTAAAGCTAAGCTGACCAGATTAAAGATTTAGATTAGATAATGAACTAATGATCGTCTCTGACATAACCATGCATGTTACTGAGAACTTTTGAATACAACAGATAAATTGATATTGTGTATTAAAACTTTCGGTGTACTACACTGTTACTAAGATCACACTGAATGTGCGTTTTGTTTTTCGTTATAAATGGCGTTATTTAAATCCTTTTACTGAATGGTGTTCTTATGAGAATGCACTTTACTGCAGTAACACATGTATTAAAATCATTAATATTTCTCGTCCACGAAGAAACAATACTTTACACAAGGAAATCTTCACTTTCTTTTCACTATAGTCTACTGTTATGTGACTGTTAACCGTATGTAGATGTTGCTCTATTTTTCGGACTGTGGGAATGTACATACATGTATATTGGAAAAAGATGCTGGTAAAATAAAAACATTATATACAAAAATAGAAATGTTGTTTCTAAAGCCTGGCACACACGAGTCTGCGACTGGATTCTTGCATCCTACTACCTAACCTACTCTACTTTATTATATAGAAAGTAATCTTTTGGCCAGAGTGATGAGTAAAATTAAACGTAGATTTACCATCTGCATATCTACTAGCTAATGTATTACGCATTACAGAAGATGACTAGCAAATACGGAAAAAATGCGACACTACATATATATATTAAACATATGAAACTGATGATAGATGCTCAGTAAAATGGAACAAACACGATAAGATTACGTTTGGAGCTTTCTAATGAAATATTTGGATGGCCCTGAAAAGGGCCTTTTAACCACATGTGTGGAAAAAGTGGATGTTTAAGCTCTATCGCCTGGACTTGGTAGACTTCTTCCTGGGAGACTTCGTCTTCTTTGGCTTGGTCATCTTGCTCTTTTTCTTGAGGGGAGATCTTGCAGGCTTCCTCTTGACAGTCTTCTTGAGAGATTTTCTCGGCGACGCAGACTTGGACCTCTTGGCAGCTTTGGGTTTCTTCACCTTCTTCTGCGACTTGACAGTCTTCTTGGTCTTGGTGGCAGTCTTCTTAACGCTGGGTTTCACAGATCTTTTCTTGCCATCAGCGATACGGAACGAGCCGCTAGCTCCAGTTCCCTTCGACTGTGTGAGAGATCCCAACTTCACTCCATTCTTCAAGGCAGTCTTTACACGAGCGTTGATGGGAGCCTGTTGGTCGCCGACTGAGTAGTTTGCCATGATGTACTTGAGGATAGCTTGCCGTGAAGAGCCGCCCCTTTCCTTCAGATGTTTGATGCCTTTTTGAATCATTTCGAGGTAGGGTGGGTGAGAAGCGGGCTTCTTGGCAACGGAAGACGAGGTCTTCTTAGGAAGGGGAGCTGTGGTCTTCTTGGGAGCCTCAATGGCAGCAATGTCTTCACCGGAAACCATGTTCAGTTTTCTTTTGCAACGTTGACAACTTGTAGAACAAGGAACGAATGAAGCATTGGACGAGTCGCTTCGAATGTATAGACAGCGCGCGGACGTCGGAGAGAACAAACCACCGACTAGCTAGCAGGAAAGTCGGCGAGCTTGAAAGCAACGTCAACGTGTGTTTCTTACCGTCAGTTGACGGCAAATATAAAATTAACGGTACATCTCAGTATTGTTTTATTGGTCTCATAATAAACAGGAAAGATAATGCTATACTTGGGTGAGGTTATTCAGATATTCAAATAAAAAGTGAAAATTGGAAATAACTTTAAAAAAAAGATATTGGTTGAAAAAACACGAACCTGTACTTTGAAAAGACGTTATTGAAAATTAATATGCCATTTACATCCGTGGGCTTTTGTTTTTGTGAAGATATACATATTGGGAACAATTGTATTCAAATAATACATAACTTCATGACTCTACTTCAACAGACAAATATTTTCAAGTTGGACAACAAAACACATCAACATTCACAAGATGGCTACTCGTCTAACAAGAAACTACTTAATAAATTGTTATCTAGACTAATTCCAATGGAACAAATGAACATTGCATGTCGTAATACATGCATTATAATCATTGAAATTAATATACGTGGTTAATTTGGAATATGAATGTTAAAATACACGTACGAAAGCCGTCATTCAGGTAACATTTTCAAACCAAATATTTACACATCACGCGAAGTTACTAGTCTACTAGTCGTGCAACATGTGCACATCAAATGATGTTCTGAAGCACTAATATGTATTATTATTTGGACGTTAATGTTATATATACATAATTTAATACGTAACATTTACAAAACAGCATGAACAAATGGCCTGCACGTGTACTGTTTGAGTTCAAGTTTGTGAAGTCAGTCTGCAGATTTGCACGATGAATATGTCTGGCATTACGCTGGTTCTACTGCGTTAAATACAGCAGAAATCAGCATCTACTCTAAGATACTACATTTTAGAATTTAGCGTCTACATAATCAGTAATTTTTCGTTTGCTATTTCGATTATAAACGGGAGAATATCTTTCCAGAACGTAGGATGCGTGAATATCTTGCAAGTTCTTGTTTGTAAATGGCGCAGTTCACTTAGATGCGCATGCGCATGGAATCATTTAACGTTAGAACATGCGGTGTAGAATCTAGTAGCGAGCATGATTAACTGAAAAAAAGGTGAGGATATTGTGGATATTGTAAATGATATAAATGATGAGAATTTGAAATAAAAAGTTAATTTTCATGTACAGTAGTGATATATACGGATATATTTGTTATAATATTTGTCTACGGCCATACCACGTTGAACACACCGGTTCTCGTCTGATCACCGAAGTTAAGCAACGTCGGGCCTGGATAGTACTTGGATGGGTGACCGCCTGGGAACACCGGGTGCTGTAGGCGTTTCTTTTTAATTTTTCTATTGTTATTTACAATCATCATGGTCATGTCGTTTCCATTGTCCTGCCTCACCTACATGCGCAGGGCACCCATTCTCACGAAACATACACAAAAAGACATTGCAAAAATCGTAAAATCCAAAATCGTTGTATGAATACAGTCTTGCCTGGTACAAACCTTCAGGACTCGGACTGAAACACATCAAATAATACAAGCATTTAACCATACACGTCAAAATTAAAAAAGTAAGCTACGTGACTCAGACGTTCGTAACTTTTTTTGTACGATTTCATACTCAACTCGGAATTGTGTTAATAAAACATCATGTTTTTGAGGACTCAGAAATTGTTCGTAATCTAGGGGCCTGGACCTGCATCACTGACAAATATTGTATTATATTCTATGTGTACAGTACTCTATTCTGTAAAATGGTGTTTTTCAATCAACCAAAAAAGTATAAAGACACGATCGCGACCAAATATGCAAATACCAGAGCCTGATCACATCAGTCAGAGACGATCAACTTTGAGCGATTGTAGGAATGATTCCAGAGGTGTATATCCTATTAATTTACCTAAATAAATAAGGAGAATTAAAATACTGTATGTAAGGTATAGTATTAGTATGCATGTAATAATAAAAGCACGTATGATTTATTTTTTTCTCTCCAAACACTTTAAACCATTGGGTCGGAGTCTACATTCGCGGGGAGTGTGGGGTTTCAAATCGACCAACATATATCCGTAAGGTTCCTTTGTGGCATGATCAAATTGGTTCATGAAAACTTCCGCTTTGCCAGGGTACATTTGACGAGCTAATGTCATGATTTCTTGCTGGTCAATTGGGTTTTCAAACAGAGCCAAATAATGACAATTTCGGCGCTGCGTAGGATCTTTGTTGGAATATAATCCTTGATTTAAAGCAATAATGCTCAGGTTTCTATGATGTGATCCTTCTGTAAACAGGTCTGTGATGCTTTGGGTCTTGCCTGCCGAGGACATGAGGTCATCCAACACAATGAGGTTCCTTACACCGGTATCAAAGAATGAATCACATTCCAAGTCAGACGGTATACCTTGTATAAACTCCACGGGGGAAAACACGGTCCTCCCAATAATTTCGTACATAGGCTGCCATCGTCTGTATAGCCAGATTATTCTTTGTGGCCTTGGAGAAATGGCAGTTGTTGTTGTTGCTGCTGCTGTTGTTGTTGTTGTTGTTGTTGTTGTTGTTGTTTTTGATTTGATTTGATTTGATTGCATTCCATATGGTTCACTATCTGTTCCATTCTCTAACAGAAAACGCTTGTCGTCAAGAGGGGCTAGAACATACTTCTTTGTTTTAATAGTATGAAGCTGATATCATATCGCCCCCAGTTTCTGATTTCCATAACCCCAATTCCCTGGCTCTGCTACCGTCATAAAGTTCGTGCGTTGTTGGGAAATTAGAGGTGTCAAAATATTGCATATTTTCTCCCATAAACTTCAATATGTCCACACCTCTCGTCACATACATGATCGAGTCTGTGTCCGAGAGTATGACCTTTACCCCATCATCGAAGCGAGCCTTATTGTATTAAGTATGCCGCGAATTATTAACTATATATATTCCCTAAGATGTTGAAATAGCTGTAATAATTTTATAAAACTAAATTAAATCAATGCTATGCTTAAATGTATGAGAGCTGTGTAGATCACAGTGAAACCCACAACTACAATGCAAAGAGCTAACTAATTAAATGAATAAAATAATTAAGCAATTACCAATTGACTAAGTTGAAAGATCTAATTAATCGATGATAATACTAGAAGTAAGATAATATACTGGTACACTATAAATAATAATACTACTGTTGGATGTATGAAGATACTGGTTTTAAACAATTAACTACTGTGATAATAATCAATCCAGGTCAATACGGTTTGCGGTATACCGGTATTACAATATAGAAAAATCTATCAGGGTAAATCAGACACTAGACATGTTAAATATCACACAATAACATATAATCAAATGATAAACAGCATAATCGATGTGTACATATACATTTCTTGTAGTTCAACGTAGTGCACCTTGTGAGGGTCAAAGTTCGTACTGGGTATATATCCCAGGTAAAGCGTCACCGTAGATGAGTCCAATGTTCAGTCAATTACATCTAGATATGCAGTCAATTACATCTAGATATGCAGTCAATTCAGCATAACACATATGCATGGGTTATATTGTCTTTGCAATTAATAACCAGGTTTAGTTATTCTCATGTGAATGTCACTAAATGGTAATGGGATGCTGAACACGCTACACCTGATTATACATCACCATTTCCATTCGCAACACAGGCTTTCTTGAGCTTTAGGTCATCGTTGATCTGTCTTCCTCTGCAGCAAACGTAGCCTTCACGTTGGGCGCCGTGATGTAACCGATATTATCCCCGATAATATTATGCATAGATGGGTTACGGGTGTGGGACCAGTTTGCCGTTAGAACAGTCAAGACTTGTAGATCCTTTAAATGCTTTATTAAGATGTTTTATTAACCCCTGTAGGTGACACTGGGGTCATAACAAGCTCTCAGCATTCAACAACAGCAGTGATGATATATATGTGATAGTTAGACCACGAGGTTCGTGGTTTAATCGTGGAAGGCCCAGTTAAACAACGATTTCCACGATTAAACCACGAAAACCGAGTGGTCTAACTTACTTAAACCATTCCTCCATATTTCAACTGTCGTTATATTATATACTTTGCGCATAATGAATAAATGTGTGCACATATTCGGAACTATATTATTCCATTCATGTGGCACGTAAGTAGTTACATTTATGAGAGTTCAAGCACACCTCGCCCTTCTTTAATCATCACCGACAGCGGGTGGTAACAACATTTAATTAATTATTATTTTATATATATATTTATTATTATTATTTTATATTTTATAGTATAATATGTTAAATTGTACTAGTATATTATATTAGAAGTCTTATTATGGTAATTTAAAATATGATCTGACTTCGAAAGGGGGAATCCCCCAGCGACGGGTAATATGGTATCTAATGTTTCCAGCTCTTGTTTTGTATATATGTATGTTCAGGTCTTGTTTTGTATATGTATGCTACGATATGTTTTGTGATAATCTCGCTGTATAGCGTCCATACTATATGATTTGCGTATTATGAATGAACAACATAGAATATACGGCTATGTATAATTTTATTCTCCCCGTACACGTATCTACCATCGGAATGGACGCGTGTACGGATTCCGCTGACTCTTCGCTACTATATAGAAATACGTGGAGTGATTAATAAACTGAGTCTTCATTCCAGAGACAGACGTTGAACGAGATTTGCGTCATCTACATAGTGATTTACCAGTCTATAGCCTACTAAACATTCAACAACATCAATGTAAGCTAATACTTCGCATGTTGGTTGTACGTCATTTAAAAACATCGTTTTGTTTACTATTATATTTATTTATATATTGTATTATACTTATATTTGTATATATTCATTATTTATCTTCTAAATATTAGGCTAGTGAATATCTAGAGAACATCCCGCAGGAAAAATAATCAGCTGTACAGACTAGATTTATAGCCGTAATTAAGCTATTTGAATATAGTTATACCAACATCGTGTATATTCATATCGGCGAATATCATACTATCGCTTTAGTCATATCTGTGCGTCAATCGCTTAGAAATAATAATAGAGCGTGTGTTTCCTCAACCGTATAAATACTGTTTTTTAACGATATTAACAGTAATTTAACCAAAGTGTATCAATATATTCCTTATACCATAGTATTTATTTGACTTACTGGATATATACAATATGTTTACATAATTCATAGATAATAATAAATGTTAATTAACAATGTATAACTGCATTACGGCCTACCATCTTATTATATAAATTACTATTATTTATAAACAAACACATGTTTATTGTGTTAAATATGATGATATTTCTAATCAAGTCCACTAAACCTATATGATAATGCTATTTCCACACGGAAATACATACTATATAATGAACCACCCCATCACCAGCACCACCCCACGACCACCACCACCACCCCAACCACCACCACCAACACCCCACCACCACCACCACCACTCCACCCCCACCACCCCCACCACCTGTCTTGCGTTGGGGTCTTCGGCTTCAGATCCACTAACAGATAGCCATAGGGGTGTTGAGTGGCTTGTTCAAACTGTTTTGTACAAACTCCACACGAGGTCTGACAGTCCTCTGAATGTCATCGTACAGTGGCTGCCAGTGTTTGTATAGATATATAACCCTCCGGGGTGACGGAGAAATTAGCATGGTCTGAAGTAGTTGCTTCAATAAAAATGTCTTGCCACAAGAGGTCGGTCCAGATATGATCATGGTGAAGGGGTGAAGCAATCGTAAGGCTCCTAGATGTAGCTGAGCTGTTGGCTGAGCTAGCTGAGCTGATGGCTGAGCTGGCTGATATAGCTGAGCTTGTGGCTGAGCTAGTGGCTGAGCTGGCTGAGCTAGCTGAGCTAGTGGCTGAGCTGGCAGAGCTAGTGGCTGAGCTGGCTGAGCTAGTGGCTGAGCTGGCTGATCTAGCTGAGCTAGTGGCTGAGCTGGCTGAGCTAGCTGAGCTAGTGGCTGAGCTAGCTGAGCTAGTGGCTGCGCTAGTGGCTGCGCTAGTAGCTGCGCTAGTGGCTGAGCTGGCTGAGTTAGCTGAGCTGGGTGAGCTAGCTGAGCTAGTGGCTGAGCCGATGGCTGAGCTATCTGTTTGGAGTGGGCATCTCGCCAGTGACGCAGCATATTGGTTGGTTTAGAAAATATCTTTGAGCACGTAGGACAAACACGTCTTTCCATCTCTGCGGTTGAATAATGAATGAAATAATACGAATATGTATTTTCTATTTATAGAGGTAGAGCATTCTGGGAAATTCTCCAATGACCATAGGCTAGACTGGTCACACCGTCATCTAAAAGGTACCGCTTGTCGTCGTACGGGCTCAGTCCTAGTTTGTTGAGTTGGATATTATAGAGTTGGTGACCGTAACTCCTTATTTGAGTCATCTGAGACATGTGGCTCTGTCTACTAAACAGACAGTGTTTGTAGTGCTGATGTCTGGTGTGATTCTTAATGACACTCTTCTTAATACCTTTGGCGGTTTTCTTTTCAACCAGTTGACCATGCTCCTCGTAGATCAGGCTGTACATTTTTGCTTTCAATCCTACAAATTCTTGAATAGGAATCCCTCGAGTCTCATCCTTCATTTTCCCTAGTACTTTTTTGTTGGTGGTATTGTACAGGGGGTGGTCGGGGTTGTAATCTGATGTGTCGAATATGTGTTGATCCTTCAACATATCTTGATAGATGTCACCCGTCTCGAAAGAATAACACAACGAGTCCGTGTCGGTAAACAGCAGCCGTGCTTTAGGACCATATTTGACTTTGATGTAATTATAGTGAAAGTCATACATGAGGATCTTTGAGACGTCCAGAATGCTGAAGCCAACGTAGATGGGTCGGTCCAAGTATAGTTTCTGTTTTAACATATGGATAGCCACAAGATCTTGATCGAAAATCCTGAAGGCTTGGAAGCTGGGTTTTGCCACCAGTTTTTTAGATTGTTTTTGGCTGTTGACCAACTTGATATCCACACGTTTTCTCAAGTTTTCCATTGTTTTGCCGAATATTGAATTGTTCATCAACTTGAAAAAGTCCTTCTCGAAATCATTTTTGGCCATCTTCCTCTTATCTGTATTGAACTCGATGTATTGCTTCAACCAAGGTTCTTGATCGAAACCCATCACTCGGTGGATTTTGGTGAGAACCATACCCAACGAAAGATAGAATTTCAAATTCCGGTAATGCACCACATATTTTTCTTTCGTCTCGAGATTGGGAATGAGTTTTTCTGTAGAGGTTCCTTTCAGATTTAGTTCCTCTACCAGTTGTCTGGCGTATGGTGATAACATGTCTTCTTCGACCTTCATTTTTTCCGGAGCCAGAGGATATTCATTGTGGAGGTCATGCAGTTCTCGAGGGTAGTCCAGATCTACTTCTAAGATGAAGCCTTCTTCGGCATCATCTGGTACATGGGTGACGTCCAGATGATCAACCTCTTCTAACCAGCGAAATCCACGAACGGGGAGAGATTGTGACATTGCCCAGCCGTAAAGATTATTGGCATCCAAATACATGATATGACGTTTGGGTTGCCTGGTGTCACAGTCTGGGACTTGTTCATTGTTAGCCTTAGCGTGTCTGTGAGTAATCATAGAAATCCCACCTCTCAGTCCTTTCTCGATGAACAAATGCTGATCAATGTCGGTCAGAAGCTCCAATTGTACCCCCGTAATTTTCAGAGCTGCTTGCCAGGCCAGCCCAGGAGAGGTGTAGAAATGGGCAGGGTCCAATTCGTAATAGTTCAAGCAAATATTCCGGAAATTTTCGAAAACATCTGCCAAAGCCAGAACATCAGTCACGACATATAGGTCGTGGTAGTCACCCAGGTTTTGAATGTGGAAGGCTTCCCAAATGCCTTGGGCATGTTCGTAGTCCTTTTCTAATATGTCAGAGAACTCTTGAAGGCTTCTATCGGAGGTAACTGTGTTTCTTGAAATCGGGACTCTGAGTCAAAATAGTCGTAGGGATACACTTGTTTCCGAAGGAGATGGGGAAGTTTCTCATCATCAAAGTAACTTGCCATATGTTCAAATTTGGAAGATCCTTCCTTAGCCAGGTTTCCGACCAACTTTTCCATTGAGGAACTCATGAACTGGAAGGAATCAATAAAGTCCATACACCCTAGAGAGAACGAGATGTATTTCTCCATATTGTTTGCAATACATCTGAGTGGCTTGTCCTGTACTTTGCCAATGGCTTGCATTATAATGTGGCTGTCGTATCCTCTCAAGTTGTGGAATACAACAGGAATACGTCCAGTGAATTTATAATTTATGTTGCATTTATTGTGAGCAGCGCCTCTGAACTGTCCAGTCACGTGACAATGGTCTCTGACACGATCGCTGCCCAACATCTTCTTGCAGATGTGACAGTGGGTGGCTTTTTTAAAGGCTTGCCAGTCTCTTCCTCTCATTTTCATGGGCTCACAATGCTTGAACTTTTGTTCAATATCCTCCTGTTCTTGGACCATGCATTCCACAAATATGTCTGCAGCGTTGGCACCTCTGTATACTACAGGTGGTTTACATTGGTCATGTGTCAAAACCACCACCTTGTAGGCAAAGCCACAGGGTACATGTTTCGTGGTCTTCTCAGTAGAAGAGGTCGATGGGTTCTTTTCACATCTAGAGATCGGAACCTGGAGGGACTCGAAGTCGGCGTAGATCATGTAGGGAGCTTTGAGCTGTTTCTTGATGTCTTTGTAGAACAACCATTTGTCTTCCTCCTTAGGTAGTTCCACCTTCTGTGGACCGTGGACTTGACAGTAAGGGAGATGATTTTGCAATAGTATATCTTTAGTGAAGCCGTGGAAGCAGTAATTGCAGTAGTAGCATTTACCATTATGCTTGGTCTTGTCTCCCAAGAGACGACTCAAATCTTTGATCCAACAGTAGTGGGATTTCTTCTCGTCCGAGATCAAGAGTAAGTTGACATGTTTTTCCAGTGGCTGTTTAGTAATCTGGATCGGATAGACTTCGCCCTTCTCGTAGCCGAATACATTGATGGAGATGTTGTTCTGGATCTCAAATTTAGCAACATCCGGGGTCTTGACTGGGAAGGAGATGCTAGTGAAGTCTAGGTCAGTCATGTGATCTTGATATTTCTGAACACGTTGAGGGTTCCTCTTAGCTGGGTGGAGGGCTGCTAGCACTGACCACATAAAACACTTCTTGTCTGTATTCTTGACATTGACGATGGCATGCTTGGATCTCAGCTTGATAGGTAGAGGTATGTAGCTTGAACCTCGGAGTGGTCGATACTTGGCCATATTAATAACGACATTGACGACCTTGTCCACATTCCAGTTACTCCCCTCACGTTGATACTCGATGAAAGATGTATATATTTTCTTGATAGAGTTCTTCAGTGATTCATCGATGTCCTCTACTTTCAGCAAGGTTTCACATTTCCCTCGGAAATGTGGTTGAGCAATATCAGTTATCTCCCCTCGTTTTCTAGACATCTTGACATTCATAGATAAATACCACTTGAGCGCTTTTCTCTCTGTAATGGCTTTCTTCAATGTCGTCTTGATGTTGTCATAGTTTGCCTTCAAGAAAGACATAGGATCATACTTCTCAACGCCATCCCCTTGTATGGTATGTGTTCTCACACTACCACCCAAAGCTTGCAGATTGCAGAGTGGTTCCGTTTGGTCCTTGGTTCCACCTCCGACCTGAGGAATGTGCATCTTCTTCATGTGACGCTGTAGATGATCCCTTCTGGTAAAGGTGGTTTGAGATTTCAGACATTTGAAATTCTTTTTGCCATGCATTGCCATCTTGTAACGGTGAAGACTGTGTCTGTTGCCAAATGTTTGGTTGCACTGCTCACACTGGAAGTTATTCTTTACTGGTGCCATGCTGAGGGTTTAGTCGATTGAACTGCAATAAAATATTGCCTCTGATATATTTATAGTATTGTTTTAGTTTTATATAAATATAATATTACTTTACCATCGCACTATATCAAATATTATATATACCACTTCGAATTGAAACACGAGGTGTGAGTATAGTTGCTGCTCATAAATAGAGTGATGGTGGCACCTGACTAAGATACACAATAAATACTAATAGATTTAGTTAGCTCTATGTCATAAGTTTAATTAACGTCCACAACGTGATAGAATATCAACAACATTACCCATCAGTACAGGTTTACTTCCAATACTTATAATTGAAACACGATATGCGAAGACACCCTTAGATGAGAAGCACTAGCTAGCGTAATTTCTCATCACTACCTCAAACATTTGTGAACATTTAGGGCTAGGTTAATGTTTTGAGACGAGGTCGCTTCCTCACAATCGTGTCTAAATGATATCGAGGTGAGCTCAGAGTAACATCCATACACTATTTTAAAACACCTCCATAATAGTCTTATATGGTCGGGCCAACGCCACAGTCGATCTCATGAGTCGGTGTATATATAACACTTGGAGAGAACAAAAATAAATAAAATAATAATAATAATAACAATAACAATAATAATAATTGTTATTATTATGTAATACAAAATAATAGCAATATCTAAATTAGTGCTATTATATATTTATCGTATATGGACAACATAATAAGTAACCTGTAAGGTTTTAAGTTATTTATTATGGGCGTGTAATGGATAATAATATTCTAAGTTCTCACCAGTTATTGAAAATACCGGATATACACAGCATTAATATTTGATATCACATATGGAGAGATGAGTATTAGTCCAGTCGTCCTAGCTCAAATTAGGGTCTTACCGGGAAAAAATTGTTACCAAGGCATATTTGGTATCGGA
>JAUTBZ010075656.1:0-17507 GCA_032361785.1 Lepetodrilus galriftensis
GAATTGGTAGACACAGGGGACTTAAAATCCCCCGGTCATTGCGACCGTGCCGGTTCAAGTCCGGCCTCGGGCACCATGTGTGCGTGGAGCCATCGCCAAGTGGTAAGGCCGTAGCCTGCAAAGCTACTATCCCCAGTTCGAATCTGGGTGGCTCCTCCACAAATATTTATACTAACTGTCGGGAGATGTCGGAGCGGTTGAACGTGCCGGTCTTGAAAACCGGTGTGGTGGAAGCCACCGGGGGTTCGAATCCCCCTCTCCCGGCCACTACTTTTTTAAACAATCAATTATTAATTTACACTTTTTATCATGAATGAAAATGGATATATTTCTGAATTTTATGTGAGGGAACTACCCCAAGGGAGGGGCAGTCAAATTATATATAGGGAAAATGGCTGATTATAATGATGAAAAGTTAGTTTTTCTCTTCAGTCGTTTCTTCTTTTGTAGCATTTGCTTCGTCAGCGGCAGCTTCTACAGCGCTTGATGCAGCATCCTTTGCTTCTTCTTGAACTGCTGCAGCTGCATTATCTGCCATATCGGCAGCTTCATTCGCTTGAGCAAAAATTGTTGTGATTGCCATAGCGGCTAATAACATTAAAAGTTTTTTCATTGTATCTCCTTTAAGATTGTGAGAGTTACCTCTCTTTTTAGATACTTTTTTAAAAGTACCTAAGCAAATTGTAGGCTAAGAAAATTACCTAAGTGTTAGCGAGGAGTAAATTATGTGGTGTAAGATTTGAGCTCTTTTCGTGCCTCTCTATAGTGAGGAAGAAAATGCTCAACAAGTGCCCAAAAACTCTTTTGATGGTGTTTGTGTTTGATGTGTGCAAGTTCGTGTACAACAATGTATTCTATTACATTCACGGGAAGCTTCATCATCATAGCATTTAAGCAAATATCATCTCTTCCAGAACAACTTCCCCATTTACGTTTTGTTTTTCGAAAAGAGAGACTTTTTGGGTAGAGCTTCATTTTGTCTGCCCATGCCTCAACAATATAGGGAAGATACTCTTGCGACTCACTTTTGTAGAAAGCATCTATCTTTTTAAGAAGTTTTTTTTCATCATATTCATCATAAAAAAGAGTGAAGACCTCTTCTGAAAATAGAAGTTTTATTCTTTTTTTGTCGTACTGCTCCAGAAAGAGAGGATATTCACCTCCCTTGTAGAAAAGATTTTTAAGTTTTGATAGATGTGAGAGATTTCCTTTTTTTTCAGAAATCTTTTTTCGGGACCTCTCGATCCATGCAGATTTGCTTATAAGAAGTCTCTCTATCTCTTTTTGATTGTTGTGAGGAGATTTGATGACAAGGTTTCCCTCGCTATCAAAGGTAAGATATGTGTGTTTGAGCTTGGGGTTAACGATGTGCGTGTAGCTAGGTAGAATTTCCAAATGAGAACCAGTAGCCTAGTTCACCATATTGCCAAATCTAAATGTGTTTTGCTTGTGAATGCTTCCATCTTTTCTATAAATGATCGCCTTGCCATGAAGTAAGCCATTTTTATAAGCTGTTCTTCTCATGACATCGCCATTTGGATAGTAGGCTTCTTGTACGCCTTCTTTTTTTCCATTGACATAAGGCACTCTCATGATGACTCTGCCTTTTTCATCAAGCCATGTTTCCATGCCATCTCTCACGCCATTTTTGATTTTCACAATAGAGTTCACGTGACCTTCATAGCCATATGTTTTCTTTACACCATTTTGGCCCGTGGCATCATTCATAATAAATTCACTGCGGAGTCCGCCACCAGTGAAATATTCTTTTTTTACTTTTTTCCCACCAAAAGAGGGCATTGAAACACTTGGTGTATTACACCCAGAAACAAATAACGAGACTATAATAGCCAATAAAAAAGAGAATCTTTTCATAGTAAAACCTTCTACCCAAAATAATTCCTATTAGTATACTATAAATTGCTTTATGTTCATTATTGGCATGTTTTTTGACTTTTGTTTGACAAATTTTTGTTACATTTATGAAAATATAATAAAACCAATTAAAAAAGGAGCAGAGATGCTTAACAATATAATAAAACTTAGCGTGATGGCAACAGCCATACTATTGACAGGATGTGGAGGAACGGTAAAAAACGATACAAATAGTTTTGCGCCAGACTCAACAATTGCCTCGGCACCAGAGGTAGAAAAGCTTCTTAATGATAAAGAGATGATGGCATCCAAAGCAGATAAGAATACAAGCAAAGAGGGAATGGTTTCTTCGGCTACAGTAAGCATTAAAGGAAAGGTAAATACGCCTGACTACTGGAAATGTACACATAAAAGCTTTGGTTCTTGGGGAACATTTGGACGTCTTCCAGTAGGGTGCGATGTGGACCCATTTGGAGACCCAGAGTATGTAAAAAGTGAATTCTCTACTTTGATTTTTAATGACTTTGAAGAGAGGCATGAAGAGGAGAGAAGATATACAGATACTATGGTACATATTATTAAAGATGCGGCTATCTATTATCTTCATTCAAGAAAACCAAGTGCAAGCCAAGAAGAGATAGATGCTTGGGTAAGAGCAGCATTGGCAATGGGCCACCAAGAGAGTTATATGTCTCACTATAGAAAAGCAAAAGATGGACGCATTAAGATGCTAAGAGGTGACTTCGGACATGGACATGGAATGATGCAAGTAGATGATAGATGGCATTTTGCTGCATTACAAGAGGGAAAAGGTTGGCAAATATTTGGAAACATGATGTACTCTTTTGAAGAGTATTACGAAGCATGGAGAAGAGCACCAAAAGCCTGGTGTGTACCAAGTGATACCTCTGACTCAGAGCATTTTTATAAGAGAACAAGAGCGGCATACTCTGTCTACAATGGAGGTCCTTCAAAAGTATGTAGATGGACAAGACCTAATGACAGATGGGCAAGAAACGATAAAAACTATAAAGCAAAACTAGACAATCAATCATGGGAAAGAAAAGTAGACGATATGGAAGCAAGTAGCCCATTGAATGTTCCGTGTTATATGGAAGGAAATGAGCATTGTTCTAACGATAGCACACAAGGCAGTTGGGATAACCGTCTATTGAAATTAAACAGTGGAGAGTTTTGTTTCTCTAAAGACAATGCTTTTGTATGTATTGAAGAGAGTAGAGATGCACTCTGTTTGGCAACAAAAGAAGGTATAAACATAGAGGGCGGTATGTTAACGCTTTCCGCTTCAGACTCTGCTTCTTATCCAAAATTAATGAACGATAGAGATATTTGCCATACATACATAGACGGTGTCTATAAAGTAGGGGAAACAATTAAACTAGAGAGAAATATAAACCTTCGTACAACACCAGGCGGAGCACTTATTTCAACATTACAAAAAAATGATACCTATCAAATACTTGATTTTGAAGTAAAAGAAAAAAACAGCAACAAGAGATACTACAGAGTAGAGAGTAGCGCAGGTATTGGTTATGTCTATGCAGGAGACAAAAATAGTTATGCTGCTTGGACAAAGAGAAGTAGTGATGCACCTATAAAAAAGATTATTCCTCAAGTCAATGACATGATCAAGATAATGGTTTCAGGAGCAATCAATATTAGACAAACACCAGGAGGAACAAGAGTTGGTTCTATTCCTTCAGCAGCAAAAACAAAAGTTTTGGAAAGTGTTGTAAAAGGCAAGCAGAATAGCCTTTATTATAAAATTGCTTACAATGATGTTGTGGGTTATATCTATGGAGGCGACTTGATGCCAGCCAATACACTTCATAAATGGGCAGAGATTACAACTGCGGAAGCTCCTGTGATTGTGCCTGTTGTTAAGCAGCTTAAAAACGCAGAGTGGTGGACACACTTGAGAGGTAGTGCGGATGCTTCTGGTGATGTAGTTGACTATGTTATTGGACAGCAAATAGATGAGTATTGCACAAGTACTGGAAATTGTGATTGGACAATAGATAGTTTTGTGGTCCTAGAAGAGAATGCTAGCTGGAGCAAAATAAGACTAGATAGAGATGCTTTGGTAGGCTGGATTAAAAGTGAGCTAATAAAGTAAAAAAATGATAAAAAAAATAGCAATATCGGCCACAATTGTCTCTATGGGTCTGGTCTGGTGGACAGTATTATCGAAAGACAATATGCCTACTAAGCCACAAGTAAAAGAAGAGATCACTGTGGTGAACGAAAACAAAGAGCCACCAGTACATATTAAAAAAGAAGAAAAAAAGAACACGGCTGTACAGCACACGTATAAAAAGACACAAAGCAAGTTTAAAAGCCGAAAAGAGAAAATTGAAGCCTTGATACATTGTGAAGAGCAAAATAATTGTCCTGTAGACAATAGGGACCCTAGGGCTTCTGATTTCCTCAAGGAGAAGCTTATTGTCATAGAGGCTGGGAAGATCATAGGGTTGCAAAAAAGAGGACTCATAGAGGACTCAGAGGCCGAAGAGCTTTCTTTGAAGCTTTTAGAATATCCTGGTGGTGCTGTTCAGTCAAAAGCTTTAGAGCTTATCTCTGAACTAGAGCCAAGCCAAAAAATTAAAAGTGGCATTACGCACATGCTTCAAGAGTCGCATGATGAAAAATGTACTTCTCAAGCCTTGAAAGAGTTGTCAAGATATGACAATATTTCAGAGGAAGTGACAGATCTTTTTATAGAGACTATAGCACATGGTAGTTTTTTAGTTGGAAGAAAGATAAGTGAAGAAATATTACCATTTTTAAATGAAAATAATATAGACCAATATAAAAATCTTTTAAAAGAATTGCCTAAAGACAGTAAAAAAGCCAAGAGTCTTGAAAGTAATATAAGAGAATTTGAATTGTTGAGGTCTAATGGATAAGGCCTTGCGAGAAGCAAGACCTTAGAAGATTAAAGCTTGTTAGCAGGCTTTAATCCACGCGTCTACCATTGATGAAGATGGTACTTCAGGAACAATAGAGTGCTCGTTGTTGAATGCAGTCATTTTTCTGTGTACATCACTTGCATTACTCTTTTTTAGGTCTCCTCTTGATGCGAGGCCAGCAGCTTGAAGAATCTCTGCAAATTGACCATCAACGCCTGGAAGTCTTAAAAGATCCGCCATGCTTGACCATGCTTTTGCAGCATTTTCAGTTACATTTAGTTCGCTAGCAACTTTGCTTGCTTCGTTGGCATTGCCAAGAACTCTTTTTGCATAATCACATGTAGTGCTCATGCCCATACTTCTTAGTTTCTTACCATATGCTGGTCCAACACCTTCAATCTCTTCAATCTCGTAGCAATCTTGTGTATCTGTTGTAGCTACGCCTGATTTTGAAATTTGGTACTGTGCAGCCTTCACCCAGTTTTGTACTTGTGGTGTGCCTGGTACTTCAGGAACAATAGAATGCTCACTGTTGAATTTAACCATTTTGCCATGTACTTCACCAGCATTGTCATTTGAAAGGTCTGCTCTAGAGTGAACGCCAGCTGCTTGAAGTATCTCTGCATACTGCCCGTCCATTTCTGGAAGCTTAAGAAGGTCTGCCATGCTTGCCCATGCACTTGCTGCTGCTACTTCAACATTAAGCTCTTTGGCGATTTTGCTTATCTCAGGTCCATTGCCAAGTACTTTTTGTGCATAATCACAAGTAGTACCCAAGCCCAAGCCTCTTAGTTTTTTACCATAAGCTGGTCCAATGCCTTCAATCTCTTCAATCTCATGACAATTTTCTTTGCCAAGGCTAGCATCATCAAGTTTTGCACTTGTTGTGTCTAGTTTTGCCTTGAGTCCTTGAGCATCTTTGTTTGCCGTGCCAAGTCTACCTTCGAGGTCAGAGATTTTTTTGTTAGCGCCATTAAGGTCACCTTCGGTAGAAGAGAGCTTAGATCTAAGACCACTTACTTCGCTTGCCTCTTTTTGTGCAGCAGACAATTTAGACTCTAAATCACCAAGCTTGCCTTTTGCACTGTCACGATCTGACTCTGCAGAAGAGAGTTTACTCTCAAGGGCTGCAAGACCAGCAGTAGCTGCAGTAGCTGCTGCTAATTTAGACTTAAGGTCACTTACTTCACCTGCTTCTTTTTGTGCAGCAGATAACTTAGACTCTAGGTCACCAAGTTTGCTTTTTGCAGCATCACGGTCAGCTTCAGCAGAAGAAAGTTTTCCTTCAAGCGTAGCAAGACCAGCAGTAGCTGTTGTTGCTGTAGCCAACTTAGACTCTAAGTCACCAAGTTTGCTTTTTGCGCTATTGTGCTCAGTCTCTAAAGAGGAGAGTTTAGTTCTAAGTGCATTAGCCTCATCGCCGCCCTTTTGAGCAGTAGCCAGCTTGGCCTCAAGATCACTTAGTTTTCTACTTGCAGCATCACGATCTGATTCTGCAGAAGAGAGCTTGCTTTCAAGAGCAACAAGACCAGCTGTTGCAGCCGCAGCTGCAGCAAGTTTAGTTTTAAGATTAGAAATCTCACCATCCGAGTTGCTTGATGCGCTCTTAAGTCCTTGAACCTCACCTTCCCACTTTGTGTCGTGTTCTCTCAGTTTTGCTGTCCATGTATCATTTGAATTAGAGAGCTCAACTTCTGTGTCAGCAAGTTTATTTTTTAACTCGCCAAGCTCTTTTTCTAAATGAGCAGTCTGTGAAGAGTAGTCACCCTTGATACCCTGCATGTCATTTTCCCATTGAGATCTTGCCTGACTAATTTTGCTTCCGCAACTACCTCTAAGGAGCCACCCGATAAGTGCTCCGATCAATCCTGCAATTAGCAGACATAATAATATTTGTGCTAGTAAGTAACTCATTATTTAACCCCTTTTACTTTAAATTCAATTCTTCTATTTTTTGCTTTGCCTTCTTTAGTGCCATTGTTTGCAACAGGATCTAATTCTCCATAGCCTACAGCAGTCAATCTATTTTCAGACATACCCTTGTTAGTCAAGTAACTCTTAACGGCAGATGCTCTGCTTTGGCTTAACCTTTTATTGTAGGCCTCGCTTCCATCAGAATCTGTGTGTCCGCCTATCTCTATGGAAGCATCAGGGCATTTCCCTGCAATTTCCATTAAGTTATCTAAGAGACCATAGCTATCTGTCGCAATGACAGCTTTGTTGTACTCAAAGTGTACTTTATGCGTAATAAGTACTTTGGTAAACTCTTCTTGACAAGAGACAGCAGCTGCTACAGGTTCTGGCTCAGGTACCGGTTCTGGTTCTGGGACAGGCTCAGGAATAGGCTCTGGCTCAGGAGCAGGCACAGGAGCATCAATTACATAAGCACCTTTGTATGACTTATTGAGTGAAGTGCTTAAACTTTGCTCAAGAGGTGTTTTTTTATCCATATTGTCAACAAATCCTTTGAAACCAAAGTTATTGTCACTTATATGATACTCACCATAATCAACAACGCCAAGTTTATCCATACCAAGAAGAGCTGTTTCCATCCACCCTTCAGGTGCACCTTTAACTTCTTGAAGTAAATCTTGTACGTTCTCTTCGCCAAACATAGATTTTGCTTTGCTTGTTACGCTTGTATGTATTTTAGCGCTAGGGACAAACCCTTTAAGAATCACTTTAGAATCTCTTCCTCTGATGACGTCCATAATATATGGAGAAGGAATCACTACTTTGGGAGCAGGTTTCTTTACGATAAGGTTATTTTGAACCCCACTTACTCCCTCTTGTGCTGCTGCTAGCTTTCCAGCTTCCGCTTTTGCTGCTTCGCTTTCCACTGTGCCATCGAGGGTAAGGATTCTTTTTAATCCATATCCACTGCCTACAATCCCAACCGCAACTTTTTCGCCTAAACCGTTTCCAGTCAGCGCTGTTTGTGCTTTTGATATCAAATCATCTTGTATTCCACCAGCTTTTCCACTGAAGCAGAAAAATGTCAAGATACCTATGAGTATTGCGCCTAAAAGCAATAACATCAATTTTCTCATGCCCATCCTTTTGTTGTTAATTTACCAAAACTTATACTTTCAATGAAGAAAACATAAAGAAGAGGAGTTATAAATTATAGTGTAATATACTTAAAGGGTTAGAGAAAATGAATAGGGAATTTCTTATAGATATAAGCTACATGTGACCTATATAAGGGAGTATAAAGCATTTATCACCTATAATACCACTTCCCCAATTTGCCAAATTCATTGCGAGATGAAGACGGAAAACTGCGGGTCTCCAAGAGATAGCCGAGTTGCATGGACGATATTGTACCATTGTGATAGCGCTATCCTTTGCAATACAATACCATCCAAAACATTTCCCCAACAAAATAATTTCCCCAAATTTTTTCAAAGGTACTGTTATGCACGTATTTAAACAAGCAACTCTGCTGTTTATGGTTTTAGTAAGTTCAGTTTTTGCATTTGATGCAGATAAATATATCAACGATGCTGACTGTAGTCAGGTCATAGGTAAAGAATCTTTAACGATTTGCTATGACTACAACTATAAGTCGGCAAAGGCGGTTTCATATACACTCTCTGGAGATCTTGTTAATGCATTAAACATAGACAAGCGTCCATCATTCAAGAGCGAAAAAGAGGTTCCAAGAGTGTACAGGGCATATAACTCAGACTATAGAAAAACAGGATACGACAAAGGTCACTTAGCCTGCGATGCAGCATTTGACTGGAGTCAAGAGAGCTTGAACGAAACGTACTCACTTGCAAATAGTATTCCGCAAGCAAGAAGAGTCAACAGATACACTTGGAGTAAGGCTGAAAGGTATGCACGTTTTGTGGCCGTTCAGCTAGGAGAAGTAAATGTAATCAATGTTGTAAAGTATTTGGAGCATCCAAAGCGTATAGGTAAGCACAAAGTGGCAGTACCTGAAGGATTCTACAAAGTACTTTACAATGAAGAAAAAAACTATGAGAGATGTCTCTACTATAAAAATGATAACAATGTCGATACAAAATCAGATCATCTCAAAGATCACATTGTTTCATGTAGTGATGTTTCTTTTATAGTAAAACCTACGAGAAGCAACAGAAGTAGAACATGTAGTTCATTTAATAGCTGGGAAGAAGCACAGGCATGGTATGAAAATAGAAACAGTGGCTGGAAAAGAATGGATATAAATAAAGATGGTGTTGCTTGCGAATCTTTACTATAGAGGCATTGAGCAAGAAATAATTTTCCTTGCTCATAAAATAACGTTAGAGTATTTCTAATTTAACTCTGGCACTCCACTCATGACTTCCTATCTCATAGATTCCATTTTGTAGCGGTAAGTCAATACGCTCTTTGCCAAGGCTCTCTTTGTTGTGCTTCGAGGGCTCATAAACCCCATAGTCAGACTCAAGGTCTATTTCATAAGGTGTCAACGAAAGTGTTAATGTGTCTTCACTGTTGAGTATATAGCTGTCAAAAAGTATTTGATTGAGCGTTTTGTTTCCTCTTTTTTTGTATTTAAAAAGAGGAAGATTTCTTCCTGAAAAGCTTCTTGTGTCAATGGCACCATCAAAACTAAATTGACTTTCTGCAGCCATAGAATAGACAGAACTTTCAAAAACAATTTCGGCAGGATTTTTGTAGAACCAGTAACTTTTTTCATGTAAGTTGTCAATGTCACTGTCAAGGAGTGTAATCTTTACACGCTTCTTAGAGAAGAGGAAAGTAGTAGCAAATGCCCATGCTGCCCTATTGTTTTTGATGGAAAGGTGATTTTCATGAAAGTAAGTATGTGTAAACTTGTCACCTGTAAACATTGTATCCTTTACAAGTTGCGTGCCATCATTGGGACTATACTTTCCTTTAACCCTGAGCCAATAAGAGAGTGCACTGTGGCTCAAGTTATCCTTAGTAGAGCTTTCAAAACCAATACGTATGTCATTATAATAAGGAGATTGGCTACTAAGTTTACTGTTGACCCAGCTATACTTCATCTTGTCAATATCAATATTTCCTTGCTTGGTCTTGTTGACAAGTTCATAAAGTGCTTTATCGCTTGCAGCGACATTTCCTCTAATTACTCCCTCCAAAGAGAGCCAACTATCTATCTCTTTAAAACCAGAGAGATCCTCAAAATTATATTCGATGAGGTAACGTGTTACAAGAGAGCCCATGCTAGCACTAACAATATTCACCCTATTTGCCCCCGTGATGTCCATAGTATGTCGTATGAATTTTGAGACAATGAGTGCATATTTTGGTATACCCTCTTCGATATTGGTCACCTCTTTGATATCTTGTGCACTATAGTAGGAAGGCATAGAGTCTCCATAGTACTCAGTCATGGCAACAATGTGTTCAAAATTTTCTTTGTCGTAATCCTCAAGTGTACTGTATCCAGAGATCTCTACAATTTGGTCAAGCTCACTGTCGTGCTCGCTTTCTCCAAACACACCTTCTTTTTTATGTCCATCCTTGGCGTACCCGTGTATATAGACAGTTAAATATTTCTCTTTCTTCTCTTCTTGCACATTATTTTGTAGTGCAGCAGAGACCTCTATTTTACTTTTGTTGCTGTTGTTGCCAACAGAAGTTCCACCTCCACATCCAGTAAAAACCAATGTGATAAAAATAGATAAGATATATTTCATTTCTTTCCTTTAAATGATTTGTTGTCTATAAGTATAGTAAGTTTTACATCTAAGTGCAAATTTGTATGACAATATGACATACATCTTATATTTTTTTTACTCTCCATGTATACTCATGATATGAAAACAATCCATGAGTTATACAGATATGACAAACCACGAGAAAAACTACAATTAAAAGGCGTACAGTCTCTTAAAAATGATGAATTAATGGCTGTTTTGCTTGGTTCGGGTGTTCAGGGAAAAGATGTAAGAAAACTTTCCAAAGAGATCATTACTCTCATGGATAGCGGCTTTGAAAAATTAACGCTAAAGCAACTTTGCGGCATCCATGGACTTGGTCAGGCTAAAGCATCACAGATACTTGCATCTTTGGAGTTAAGTAAGCGTTATCTAGTACGCACAAACAAAAGAGTCATAGATGCAAAAGATGTTTATGATGAATTAAGAGCATACGCACAAAAAAAGCAAGAGCATTTTCTTACCATTACGCTAGATGGTGCCTCACATATTATTAATATACGTACGGTTTTTATAGGCACATTAAACCAGTCTTTGGTTCATCCAAGAGAAGTGTTTGCTGATGCCATTCAGGACAGGGCTGCAGGTATCATTATTGCACATAACCATCCATCAGGTACATTGGAGGCAAGTAGGGCAGATGTGCAAATTACAGAGAGACTCAAAGAAGTTTCGAAGTTGCTGGGGATTGAGTTGCTAGACCATGTGATTATTTCAAAACATGGCTACTATAGTTTCTCGGATGAAGGTTTACTTTAGTCGCATACAAGATGTTGTCAATTTTAATTTTCTATACTATAATGCTGCCATGATATTGAAATATAAATATATATGGCCGCGTTTGTGCCTTACGGCAAGCATCGCAAATGCAACACTTTATGAGAATGCTGAAGATGGAGATATTAATGGCAATACGCCATCTAATGTTAAAGGCTGGTTTGTGTACGATAAGACTCCGGTAGGCGCGCAGATACTTAATGTATATGACAGTGTTAAAAAAAGTAGAGTGATATACTTTAAAGGGGACCGTACATATAATGGCTACATGTTGGGCGATTGGTATCCAACAAGCGCAGGGACATGGAACAATACTCGTGAGTTTGTTGTGCATTGGTGCGAAAGGTATTCGGAGTACTTTGTTGTATATATGAGGGTATATACAGACAAAAATAAATCGTATACATACACAAACTCTTCTGGAGAGAAAGTTACATACAAAACGAAACAAAGATATATCTATTATACCCCCTCCAATGCAAGCAACGGCTATGGAAGCGGAGTCCACCCTTATATACACCATGGACTTGGTGGAGATAAGGCTAATGGCAAGTGGCACTCTATTACAAGAGACCTACAAAAAGACCTTAATAAATATGAGCCTGGGACAAAAATCACTTCAGTGGTTGCTTTTTTAACAAGGGGCTCAGGCAAGATAGATGATCTATATTTGACGCAGACAGCTATAGAGGGCCATACTTTTGAAAAGTCTTCAAAAACAGTGTATGACCCTATCAATAAAGAAACAAATCCTAAGGCAATACCGGGAAGCATCAAGGAGTATACACTTAAAGTCACAAATGATGGATTTGGCAACATTGATGGCAATAGTATGACAATCAAAGACCCTATTTCAAGTAAACTGAGAATGTGTACGGTTGATTTACAAAAGTGTAAAAAACCCTATTTAGTTAGTTCTGCTAATACAAGTGGCCTAAGCATTAGTAAAATAGAGTATAAAGTAGGCAGTCATTATAAGCAGCATCCAGCAATTACCACGCAAGGCTTTAGTGATGATGCAACAGAGATGAAAATTACTTTTAAGGGGAAATACCCGAGCAGTTGCAGTAAAGGTAAGGGGTTTGAGATTAAATTTAGAGCAGGTGTAAAATAATTAAATTGTCATGACAGACCAAGTGTCATTCTTAAGACATTGCGTGAGCATCTCTCCGGTGTGAATATTGTTAATGCCAAGTTTCTCAAGGGCTTCTGTTGCCTGGTAATCGTCAGTGCAAACGATGCAAGCGCTCATGCTTACACCACTGCTTTGCATTTTTTTAATTGCTTCTTGTATCTTCTTATCTGTGGCTACTAATTTAATAGAAGGTCCCCATATCATAAGGTGCGCCTCTTCCCAGTAGTTTCTCTCAAGTATAACTGAACCATAAAGGAGAGGAAACTTTAAAGCAACCTCTTTATCTTCAGAGCTCCAGACGATGAGTAGTTTTGTTTTAGCCATCTTAATGGCCTCTTTTGTTACTTCTCCATCCTGGATTATCTAGAGTTCCTTTGGTACATCTGCTTCTTGCGTTGTCGCCTTTTACTAAAGCATCTGAAAGGTTCTCGCTATAGCCTAAATGTAGCCAAAGCTCTACCACTAAACCATTTGAACATCTAAATTCTACTTTGTCACCACTTCCTTCACCAAAACTTCTATCAAAAAGTGACTGTACTTTTTTGAGAGTGATTGTTCGGCCCACATTCTCTTCAAAGTAAGGACCCACGTCTGAATTATTGATCTCTTTGATAAATGAAGTTGCTTCAGTGAAATAGTTGTCCGCCTCTTTACCGTAACATGTTCCGTGCTTATACCACTCGTGTCTCTGTAGGTTTGATGCAAAGCCTGGCATATAGATAGCAAGTGTATCTAGTGTTGTTTCGCTCAAATCAAGTGAAGGCAATTTGCCCCACTGTTTATGCTTGTCCATAGTGATGTATTCTCTTTCAACACCACAGTAGTCTTTCCCTTTTGGCTGTGGCCATAAGCCATGCAGTACAAAATGTGAATCCTTATAAGGCTTGTTGATGGCAGAGTCAATGGTCTGTTTACACTCTGTTTTTGTTCGATGTGTTTCGCAAAACGCATTATGCCAACTGAGTGCCAACAGGTTCTTTTGAGAAACTGAGTCGTGGTTGTCTTCATTGTCATTATGGTTGTCATCTTCTTCTTGATCGTTGTCATGATTGTCATCTTCAGGAATATCATCATCTTGTGGCTTCTCTGTAAAACAAGATGCGTCTACCCACCGCTGGGCAGGATTCTCACCTTGAACCCGTATAAGCTTTTGGCCCTTGTGGTCTCTGTAAACTAAATATTTTGTTTCTGTGTCAAGCACTACGTCATGACTATTTTTAGAATGTCTCATGTTATTAAACGCCTCACACTCTTCGGTCGGTACAGCAAAGTAACGCTTACTTCTTTTTGTTTCACTTGTGTCACTGTTGTCAACAGATTGACTTATTGTGTTAACAGTTACAGAACTGTTTCCATTTTCAGCATCAGATCCGCTGCATCCTCCTAGCCCAATAAGGGTAATCATTATTAGAAATATCTTTGTTTTCATTTTTTTCCTTAAAATTAATGGTGTATTGTATAAGATTTTAGCTTGGAAATCGTATGGTATTTAGGTCATGCCTGTTACCTTGAATCTTCATTTTTTGATGCAGATGAAAGATAAAGAATCAAAGCAATCCCTACAGAGAGAGCAGAGACAATATAAAACAATCCTTGTATGCCGTAACTGCTAACAATAGGCTCAAAAAGAACAGGTGAAGAGAATTGCCCTAAAAAGAAACTAGAAGTAAGTATGCCAGATGCTTTTCCTCTTTTGCTTGGAGGTACTTGCGAGAGAAACCAAGCATTGGTGTTGACAAGCAAAAGCCCAAATGCCATACCCATAGGCGCAGTAGCAAAAAAGAGTTCCGCAATACTGTGCGCTCTGGCAATTAAAAAAAGCCCTAAAGCAAAAAGAATAAAAGTAAAAGCATAGATTCTGATGTAGGAAAGCCTCTTCTTTATCTTTGCGTATTGCATCGATGTAAGTGCATTAAATGCCATGGCTGTTGCGATAACAAAACCTACTGTTTGTGCTTTTCCTCCAAGTGTATTGACAATAAGGTAAGGAAGCTGCGTGGGTAACATATAAAAGAGAACCATCACAACAAAAGCAGTAAGGTAAACTGGCAACAGGTTGATTTGAAGTTCGGTATCCACAGCATGTGCATGTTGTTTTGGCTCATAAAGGTTTTTAACTAAAAAAGGCACATAGAGCAGAGGAATAAAGTAAATAGCAAAAGGATAAGACCAGTGCATCTGCGCAAGAAACCCACCCGCAGTAATAAAAAGTATGCCACCAATAGCAACAGCCATGCCCTGCTTCGACATAAATTTATGACGCATCTCTTCCTCAAAGTAGTCACCAATGAGTGCTGTTGAGCTTGTCATAATAAGTGCTACACCAAAACCTAGGATGGCACGTCCTATAAGAATGGCATAGAAGTGATGTAGATAAAAGCCAGAACTACCACCAAGTACAAAAAGTAAAATACCTATATAGAGGGGTTTGAGTCGGCCAAACTTATCAACAATGTGCCCTGCAAACGGTGCGAAGAGGGCAATAATGATAGCAGGAATGGTTAGCATCAGTTTAGACATAAATTCTATATTTTCAATCTCAGAAAAAGTATGACTAATCAATGGTAAAGAGGAGACAATAGTAATGCCTGACATTACACCAAGTGTGGCAACAAGAAGAAGGGCGATTTGAATATTTGTTTGTTTAGGGTTTGTCATAAAATCATTTTTTGAACGTATCATAGCACAAATGAATGATGTAGCAGAAAAACCCTATCTATAATGTCTACAGCTGGGTTCTTTTACAAGAGACCAGTATCTTTAGCGGCCTGTATTGACAATACATTAAGAAAATAGACCTGTAGTCAAGATGACGAAAACCAGACAATAAAAATGTAAGTGCTAGTTTACTCATAATCTATATACTCCATAAAATCCAAGCGTGCATCCATCTGCTCTTCTTCGACCTGTGCCATATCTTCCATGTAGTCAGTAGCCTTTAGGGTGGCATAAACCTCTGTATCGTTTTGAACAGCACAAGCATCTTCTTGTGAAAATGTATAGAGCTGATAAGAGATAGCGGTGAGTAGTAGGGCCATAGTTATGGCATATAAGTTATTTTGCAAAATGTTATCCTCTTTTATCGTTATTGATACTATGAGGCAACCAGTAATGTCAAGTAGGGGAGTAAAGACTGCAGGCTTTCCAATCTAAATATGTTAGATTAGCTTTTCTGTTAGTAAGTAAAAATTGGGGAATATTTTGGGGAAGTTGTCGTTCTAGGGGTATTATACAGTAAAAAATGGAAAATGTCAAAGGGGGAAAGGAAAGGAGCAGTTTTAAGATTAAAGTCAGAGCAGATCTTTATATCTACCCGTACTACCAAGTAAACATCTTTTTTGGCTTATTGTGCTCTATAACAAACACAGTTCTTGTGTTTGTTATTTGGTTTAAAGTAAACAGGCATACTTTTTAATTTAGTGCCTTTGTTCTTTGGATTTGAAATGAAACAACATTGCTCGTTTCTTCATTTCCGCCTCGATATGTCACTTCTTTTGCATCGTAAAGTATTGATATATGATTATCATCCATAAAATAAGCTTCTTTAATCGAAGTACTGTATTTTTTATCACCATCATAATAATAATTTCTAGCTATTTCTTCATACTCTAGTTTCATATCAAATGAATAAACTTTCAGCGTATGAATCGGATTAGGATAGGAATAAAAATAATCTTCTCTCGTTTCTCCCTTGTACTCTTCTTGCAGTTTTCTTATTACGAATAAGTATTTATTTCCCGTTTTAGAAAAATGAATTATGTTATCTAGGGAATGATTTATCTTTAAGCTGTCAAGGTATCCTGCGGATGTCAAATCTGTTGCACTATTGCTAGTCGTTTTAAGCAATTCGGACCTTGAAGTAATTATCATATCATCATTGAGTGCCCATATGTTATTGAAATCATGAGCGCCCTTTAGGGAGCCAACTATCTGATTTCTCTGAAGTAGCGGCAAAGAGAATGATGTTATTGTGCTACTATTTGATCTGTCTATATAGTACAATTGATTTAATGAGTTGTTGATAAGAATCTTTAAGTATGGGTCCATTAAGCCATCGAGAGTTTGAGTGAGAGTGCCGCTAATTTTATCTGCCTTGTAAATATACGAACGATTACTTGCGTAAATATGGTCACCAGATATAATGATATTGGTAAGGGGCTCCTTGTATATATTTTTTTCCATGATAAAGGTTTTTTCAATAAGCATACTGCCAATATTTATTTTTAGTACCTCTTCTCCCTTTGTGACATATGCCGCAGAATAATCATCAGAAAGTGCCATATTGGAAGAATTTATTAAACTCAACCTACTTTCTATTTGGCCGTTATTCAATACTAGAAGTTCATTTTTTGTCAATACTATATATTTATTGTAAACAGGAGAATAGATACTTTTTATTACCTCATAAGGTAGCTTCTTTTCGTCGTCTAGAAGTCCTTTTTTGTAATACTCTATAGCTAGGACTCTTTCAATTATTTTTGAACCATCGTGCAAAATGATTTTAAATTGATATATACCATTTTTATCAAAAGTGACAAAATGATTCAGGTCAAAATCTATCTCGTTTTCATACTCATGCGTATCTTTGTTTGTGTGGTCCAGTAAGAATGTTTGTTTCTTTTTTGAAAAATTACTTCCAAAAGGGATACTTGTCGGTTCTATCTCTACAGTATACTGCCCATGTTTATCGCGGTCTGTTACGCGAAAGTACATGTTGTTTTCAGATGTATCTACAATTCTCCATTGCAAAAATCTTTCATTAGGGCCGTGGCGAGGGTTATCATAAACATATGGAGCATCTGGTTTATTTTTATCGATCATTGAGATGTAGAGTTGGCATATATTTTCATTTGCTATAAAGTCTTCAAGATGGCTAGTCCACTCTCCTTTATCCATCAAGTAATAAGGCTTTACTTCATTCAAATTCTCACGCAAACGATAAAGGTCCTTATCGTCAACAATTTGATACCTTAGTTCTGAAGAATCTCCAGATAGGATAATTTCCCCATTATATAGATTGCCTCTATATAAATCCGAATGATAGCCACCCAGCAATGGCAGATTGTATCCTCCAAAATCTTTACTTCTTAGAGTAAAATATGTATCATC
>JAUTBZ010075767.1:0-17504 GCA_032361785.1 Lepetodrilus galriftensis
CTAAAGAACAGAACATGTACTAGACATGTACTGAACATGTACTGGACATTAGAAAGGAGCACTACCCTGGTCATGATCCCCTTTACTATTGGACATTGGACTCTGGCTATACCTTCGTCAAATGGGTGAAAGATTCCTGCAGCGATGTTAAACTCCATAACCACTGACTAACTCCACTGGTAAAGCGGGCCATTGCCACAATGTTTAGCTACCAGAATTATGGTTAGTTTTGATTTGCAGTTAATTTGAAATAGCAGTAGATAATTCAGTTCAAATAGATGAAAGATTCCTGAAAGATTTCAGCAAAGCCTCGCACAATATCAGTTTTACCAACTCGTTTAATAAATTCAGTTTTAAATGACCACTCATGTTAGATACTCTATTTATATATCGCCAAATTCCACATTAGGTATGCTCATAGCACTGACATTAACAAATCTCAAGTTTGTGATAGCACTCTCAAAGAGTTTAAACATCAACACTGGTCTTTTACCATTGATATTGTGATTCTTTTACTTTTATTTACAAGCATTGTTCTGTTTCCAGGAGTACCTGTCCATGAAGAAAACGAAGGAGAAGAAAACGATGCAGGAGAATTGTCAGTTGTTCTGGATCCGAGTCGTCACCAACCTGGTGGTGCTCGGCATGCTGGGAGGAAGTGGATACCTGGTGTACTACATCTCCGTATCACAATCCCTCGAGGTAAAACTATACACATACCATCCAGGTAGAACTGATATTGTAGGGTGATGAAAATGTTACGCACGTTTTGGGGCTAAGAAGATCATATGGATGTTTCGAGAATATGCCCCCTGTATACCCAAGAAATCATACTGATGACTAATAGTATCATCTGTAATTTGATTGGTATTGTTAATATAATATATATATATAGCGCTTCACACCTGACACATCATTGGGTTGTCTCCCATGTGCACCGGGAGCGGGCCAAACATCCCAGTTACTGACTGTTGACGCTCAGCGTGTTTCTATTTATAGACCTGGTGCGACACGCTATTGCACTATGGATAGGAGGCGCATGGTCCCATGTATTGCATGGTAGACCACTCAGGTTGCAAGTTAAGCAGCATCGGGCTCGGCGAGTAGTCGGATGGGTGACATAATCTGAGAGTATCTATGATTCAGTCCTGCCCCACACTGAGACACAAGTTGAAAAGGTTGTGGTGTCACCTTGGACAAGTGACTTAGTTCGATGGTGCCTCTGTTCACCCAGCAGAGAATTGGGTACCCGGCAGGAAGAGATGGTGATGTGAATGTTAACCCTCTAGCGCCTACAATACGGCAGCTTGGTTGTTTACTCCCCAGGGAGTCGAGATGGAATATTATTATTGCTGCACGTACTGTCACTGTATGTGATCTACTGGTATTACCGTCATAAGAATCCCTCTTTTGAGCATTTATTTATTTGACATTTTGAAGTTTGACATCCGACTGATGATTACGTTTCAGAATGACCTCCCGGTGTTGACCTCTCTCGCATTGCCGCTGGTAATCACACTCATCAACTCCGTACTGCCCATGTTCTTCTCTATCATTGAGAAGCTCGAGCGCTATGAGATGCCCAAGAATCAGCTGTACATGCATTTACTGAGGTAAATATAGTATACTACGTCTTGCATTATGTGTATCTCGTAGAGTAGAGAGGTTCACTTTGTACTGGCTACTTGAGTGTGTGGGGGAGGAATACCAAAATGCAAGACTTTAAAGTTTACTGGTAATTCAATTTATTTATGTGCTTAATTTAATTCAATGTATTTACGAGTTTAATTTAATTCAATGTATTTATGAATTTAATTTAATTCAATGTATTTATGTGTTTAATTTAATTCAATGTATTTATGAGTTTAATTTAATTCAAAGTATTCTGTGTTGGAATTTTACTTCGATGGGAAAGAAATATGACCATTTGAAAGCATCAATGAATAAGGAATACAAGCTGTATTTTTCCTAACATATACAATTGAATTGTTCCTAGGACTATGTTCCTGCGTGCTGGTGTGTTGGGAGTTCTTGTTTTCTTCTGGTTTCTGAAAGCTCCTGCAAATACAGCTGTGAGTATATATTGAGACTTTGTTTACTCATATGAAACAGGACCACTGCCGATCCTGGGATTCGAACCCGAGTTGCTGGATTGCGAGTCCCAACTCCCTACTGACTGAGCCAAAGGGGTAACCCCGCTGGTCGAGACCAGTAGGAGCATATTATATCACACATGTATATGTAATCTGTGAGAGCTGCTGTTTATGTGTTTGGTGACAACTCAGTAACAGTAGGCTGTGTTTAGGAGATTTACTTGATGACAACTTTAAGCAATGAAAATACTGGTAAATCTAGAATGTGATGATTTTGTAAACTGTCTTATCTAAAATGACAACCAATGTCTTCCAACCATATTAAAATGAATAATATTGATCACATATTCAGGGATGCGGATATGACATCAGTTACTTATTAAATAATATTATGCTTTATATTCTTCAGTGCTGGGAGACGTTTGTGGGTCAGGAGATATATCGCCTTGTCATCGTCGATTTCATCTTCACTCTCTTCTACACCTTCTTCTTCGAGTTTGTTAGACGGTATGTACAAGATTATTAGACAGTTTTTTATAAGAAATATTAGATATTACTGAGTATGTATGAGAAAATTTGATACATTTTCAAATTTGTTAGATGGTATTTGCCTCGGACGACAACTTTGAGTTTGTAAGCTTATGTACTTAAACATTAGACAGCATTCAGTTGGATATGGTATATATTTAGGTTTGTTGGACAATTGCCACCTGTTACTGTTAGACATTCAAATGTGTTTGGCATGTGTGCAATTATTAAATAATTTTAAATTTGTTGGACAATAAACATGTCAGATTGTGAGAATATTTCTATACACACAGAATATAACCTAGTACCTAGCTATACAAAGTTTTCAAATTTCAATCTGTGTATTCCTGAGAGAACTTTCATCACAAGTGGGTGAAATATTCCTGCAGCGACGTTATACTCTGTAATCACTCACTCACTCCTGGGAGAACCGTCAACAAATAATTATTGATGTTGTTTTGTCATGGGCTCTGTTGTAACAGTGAGTTACATGATGGCTGTTACTGTTACAGGTTGATTTGCCAGTACTGTTGTGCCAAGGTGGGGAAGGCCGAGTTTGGAGTTGGTCGTAACACACTGGACCTCATCTACTCACAGGCACTCTGTTGGTAAGAATGTAGTTTGTGTTATAGTGCGACAAACATGCAATTGAGCAACCATGTTGTAGGGCAACAATCTGAGCCACAATGTTAATGCAAAATTATTTTCATTATATCTTTTTCATTTGGTTTTTAAAACATATATAACCAACATTATTTGATCTAACGTATCTTCTGTTATTATTGCATACTTCTAGTTGTATGTTTAGAAAATAAATTTTAATAAATATATAATGATGATTTTGTTTTTCCAGGTTGGGAACTTTCTACAGTCCTCTGCTGTCATTCATTGTGATAATAAAACTGTGGATAATATTTTATGTCAAGCGGGTAAGCTGTGAACACCACTGAGGTGATATGGAACTTGATATTGGAATAGCCTTGTGCTAAGTCACTGCATTGGTACCATTGGGGATTGGGAACTATTGTTAACATGGGAAAGACCTTTAGATCTGGCCCCAAGATTACAAATCTTTTTGAGTACAATTTCATGCTCAAGCTCAGATTCTATATTGGAATTTGTGAAAAGAAATTTGAGTTGAGCATGAAATCATACTCAGAAATGTTTCTTAATCTCGGGGGCAGTTTTATGTTGTGATAGTTGCCTGCAGAAAATATCAATAACTGTATTCTGTTCCAGGTAAGCGTCACACAGAACTGTCAGCCGTATGTGCGCACCTGGCGTGCTGCTCGGTCCCACACCATCTTCTTGGCGTTCCTGTTTGCTTTCTTCCTACTAGCTACGGCCGCTGTCATCTGTGGCATTATCTTGTAAGTGTATGCATAGATCACGTCATGTAGGAGAAAACTGCCAGCAAATCTATGAGAAACAAATACATAAATAAATGTATTTCTTCGAATTTAACAAACGTCTAAGTTGATGGAACTGGGCGTGTTGTAAGTTACGCTAGGAATGATTAATTACACTATGTTTATTAGCATCAGTATTGTCCATTGGAACTTTTAACAGAGGGCAGTATCCTAAGGATATTATCTGTATGTTGTTTTCACATTTCCAACAGAATCAAGCCACCTTGCAAGCATTAATATATTAAAGATTGTTTAATAATCTTGTTCCTTATATGCTAATATTATCCAATAACAGTGAAGAAAACATCAATCCAGGCATTACTCGTGAAGATTATTTAAGAAGAAAACTGAATTAAGTGAAATGTGTTCACCTAGACTTGGACATATGTTTGTAACATTGCAGTGTTAGGCCGAGCATGTCGTGCGGACCCTACCAGATGAAGAACACCACGTACCACGTCGTCATTGAGCTGGTCGAGTCTCTCAGTGTAGAACATAAGTGGCTGTCCATCATCATTGGTTTGGTATCCTCCCCGGGATTCATAGCAGGTCTGGTGATAGCGCTCAGGTGAGAGATAGCTAAAGTACATGCTTGTAAGACAATTAGACAATATTTTCAATTGAAAGTCATATCAAGATTTAGCAGGGTTCTGACATGATCATTATTACTATGAGAGACGTGTTCAGATAACCATTTAGTTGGCTGTTCAGGAATCCTGGAAGACTACAAATAAAATGTTTTGTTTTTATGATCTGAAATAACAATTCATAGCTATCATTATTATTTAGTGAAATCATCTAAGAATATATATTATATAATTTGAGGAAGTCCTTCACATGTAAACTTACTTGGATGATCTATATTTCAGCATGGCCGCGTACTATATGCGTATTTCTATGGTCGGACATCGAGCTATTGTCAATCTATTGCAGCAGCAACTCATACTGGTAAGACTGGTTTCAGTATATTGTGTTCGTATATTGTGTTCATATGTTGTGTTCATATGTAGTGTTCATATGTAGTGTTCATACATTGTGTTCATATTATCGTTGTGTATGGTTGAAAGATTCCCGCTGTGACACAGAAAATAATAATTCACTCACTTGTGTTCATGGTATGTTGTGTTCATATATTTTGTTAATTTGTTGTGTTCATGTTATGTTCATGTTATGTTGTGTTCATACATTGTGTTCATGTGTTCACTGTAGGAGGGCAAGGATAAGAATTTCCTCATGCAGCTGCTGAGACAGGCTAAGAAGAAGAAGGGAATCGATGGCGTCCCTCGCTCGCGCCGCTTCACACAGAACACATCCGCTAACACCACCATGTCACCAGGTATATGTTCTAGCACTAAAAGTCGCTGTTGTTCTTTGTCGTTTTTCGGTGCTCAAATTTATTGCCCACCCAGTCAACCAAGATTGGTAACTTTAATCAATATTATGTTTCCTTCTCGTTGGTCATTGAATATTGTATTTTTTAAGAGTGAGTTTTGTATATAAGGAACTAACAATGTAGTCGTCACTTATGGGTGAAAAATTCCCGCCGTGACGTAAAACAATAATTCATTCATTCATTCATGTATATAAGGATGTTTTTCTGATTCTCAGTATGCAATTGATACTATGTATTTTTAAAACACCCAGGATGCTTTAAAAATTAAGGGGGTAGGGGTAGGGTAGGGGGGAGGAATTAATACATTGAGTTTGGTATCGGAAATTTAAAAACAAATTATAAGTCCAATATGTTGATGCATGATAATAGTACCTGAGAAAGTTTTAGATGTTCTACTGTTTCATTGTTACATTACATTTGATTTATTTTTTCTTAATGAAACAGTATATCATCTTATCTTACAATGATCGTTAGTTATCTGGGGCTGGTTGTTCGAAGTGCGGTTATCTTAACACGCCATTAAGCTTGTACTGTCTCCTATGGAGGCAGATACTTCTTAACGACCCATTAAGGCTTAACAGGTGGTCGAAACACCAGTCCCAGTTAAAACCTGAATGCCTATACACAGTCACCAAGTTTGTATGACATCCTGCCTGTTTCACCAAAGATGGAGCCATCTATCACGAGTTGGGTGAGGGATCATTGCGTCGAAACTGATCATCAGTATTGTCCTTCGCTTATTCAGGTTACTTTGACTGAAGCTTACTGTGTGTTGTGTTGTCTCCCTGACACAGTTATCTCCCCTGAATGCCAAACTTGCTGAATGCCGCACAGAGCTAGTATAGACATGCTTGTCCTGTACACCCAGGATATTGTTTCTTGAAGCTCTCATCCCCACTACGAGACCATAGCCCTGTAAATGCCCGACCGCCATGTATTGCTTATGGTCTCGTAGTAGATCCGAGAGCTTAATGAAATGATACCAAGATCTCTTGCTAGGATGCATTGCATGAATATTTATAAATGAACTTTCACCTTTCATTTACTAGTATTTGTTTTCTGTACTGTACATATGTTTGTGTCTTCTTTGTAGATCTAGTTGCAATGTTCTGAATCTTGGATCTATTTCTGACAGATTGTAATCGTATAGATACATTTCACCTGTAAATTCACCTTGTCTCAGGTCATTGCATGTAATGTCAAAGAATTCTGGTACCGTCTGTTAAGGTATTCCCGATATCTTCTTTAATGTAGACGACGCTAGCTTGGCCAACATGCAGTACAACATGCTGACATAACTAGAAACAATAATATTGTATGAGCTGTGTGTGGGTGATTGTGTGAGGCCAGGTGTGTGAAGAAAACTGTGAGGCTGGTTGTGCGAGACTAGTAGTGAAGTTAGTTGTGTGAGACTGGTATTGTGAGACTAGTTGTGTGAGACTGGTATTGTGAGACTAGTAGTGAGGCTAGTTGTGTGAGACTAGTAGTGAGACTGGTGTTGTGAGACTAGTTGTTTGAAGCTAGATTATCAGCTAGTAGTGAGGCTAGTTGTGTGAGACTAGTAGTGAGGCTAATTGTGTGAGGAGGCTGTCGGTGTCAATTTGTGAGAAACTAGTTGGGCGTGAGAAACTACCAGTAGTTGTGTGTGACAGACTAGTTGTGTAGCTATTTGTCTTGAGAGTTGTGTACAGCCAGCTGTATTTATAATGCTAGTCGTGCAGTTATTAATATGTGTAGTTTTTGTGGTTTTCTTTCAAAAATATTTATAGTACTTTCACTATTATTTTAGTGATTTTCCATCAATTGTGATACCTAGCATATAGATTTATTTACAAGTATATGCATTAGTAGCAGCCTGGCTAGAAGGACAGCTGAATCTGATATTTGTCCACTATGTCATGATATCTTAGCCTAAGAATGATTCTTATAGTATAGCTACGAACTGTTCTTAGGCTAAGAGGTTTGTAAGAATGGTTCAAGAATAGCCCCCCAGATGTTCTCTGAATGTGACAGTCTGCTGTTGTATGGACAAAAAAAAAGATTTAGTTGATAGACAATCTTTATTATCCACAACGAGGGGAAATTCATTTACAAGTGGACGTATCGTGGTGAGGTTATCATAAAAAGGAAATACCTCAATGAAATAAGCAATGACATGTTTCATATTTTGAAATTAAACATTTTGAAGTTATGTTTTCTTGCCTCCATGTCGATATATCTGATATGATTGGTGCACATCACTCCCTGTGTATCCCGCTTGAGCAGCTGAGAGGGAAATAAATTTCTCAGCGGAAGTATAAAACCCTTGTATCCCTCCATTTGCACATGCAGTGTCACATACTGCACACATCGTCGCAAATGGGTGAAAGATTCCCGCAGCGACGTTAACTCCATAATAACGCACATACTACACATTTATTATGAAAGTCACCCAATCTCCTGCGACTTATCCATTCAGCTATACTCTCAAATGTTTACAATAAATTACGAGTGGTATTCATTTTAAATAAATGTTTTAGTTATTTAACAAGATTTAATTTATTGTAGCAGTATCAATTCGGGCATATGTGTTTTTGTGAGTCCCTATTACTCGGAGGATGACTCCATACAAAGGATGCATAAAAACACATACTGCTCCAACTTATAATATTTCATAAATTATTTATTCAAATAGTATCAAAACTTGATTTAAAATATAGAAGAAATTACCAGATTTGTTATTTGTAAATAGTTGTAGAAAAATAATCATATTAGTTTTGTTTTGTTTTGTTTTGTTATGGTCCTAGCTATTACTATGATTGGTGTGTTGTTTTAGAGACTACATGAACAAGACATGGGTATGATGATAGATCGCTATAGTAAAATATCTGGGAGAAGACATTTGTAAACTAATGCAATAGAATTATAATTAACACATCCTCTACATCTCGTGAGCATGAGTAGCTATTATGTCATTTGCTTCAAACTTTTACAAATCATGGGGAAATATATTTCACGTTAATTTAATTTTATTCATCGATACGTTTAACGTAATCGCATTCATCAATGTTATGGGCTGGTTATGGTTTTGTGGTTTGCGATTTACTTAACCACACATGCATAACAGTATTTATTATTCATATACAATGCATTTGGTTTGGATTAATAATATGGGATGGTTATGAATATGCATTTTGTTATCAGACATTATTCCGCAATTAGATTTACTTAGATTTCAGTTTAGAGTTTTTCCGGTTGCTTGTCTACCCCCTATGTAGCATGCCATCATCCTTAGCCTTATCCTTACTCAGGAATGTGACCCATTCCTTGTCATTGCATTATCAGGAATGTGACTCCTTCTTGTGATTATATCAGGAATGTGACTACTTAGTAACTCCTAGTCGTGACTGCCTCAGGAATATGATGCAGCCTAGCTATACTAGTGCATGTCTTCATCTTTATTTCTTCATTTCTTGTGTACTTTTTGTAGAGGTCTTATCTACGGACCTTAGAAATCTTTCTGATTTCTGATTAGAATGTTTTGAATTTTTTTAAATAATAAAAATATTTCAAATATCAAAGAGGAACTGATAGTACATGAAGAAAGCCTTCTTGACAACCATGTCTGACAATATAATTTGAATTTTCAAATAATTTTAATTACTCTATATTGTTTATTAAATATGAAGTGCTTATTTTTATATCCCAAAATTGTAAGACTGCTTACGGTACTTTGACATCTTTGTTCATGCTAGAAACCTGTATCAATATTTCAGGTAGAAGATGGTAGGAATTGTCTAAACTTTGTATCAATATTTCAGGTAGAAGATGGTAGGAACTTTCTAAACTTTGTATCAATATTTCAGGTGGAAGGGCATTTGTCAAGCAGATGGTGGAAACCTCAGCACGGATGTGACCTACGTTGACATCCATCTGACACACCTGGCACATCTGATACATCTGACACATCTGGCAGTGTTGTGTGTGACACCTTGTTGCTTTATGTGATGCCATGCAAGTCCCAATGTTATGAAACACTTTGAGGATGATTTCATGCTCGACTCACATTTTTTACTAAAATCCCAATGTAAAATGTAAGTTATGGAATCATGCTCAAACTGTTTCTTAATCTGGAGGTCTGATAGTCTTGTGTCTGACACATGGCGGTCTTCTATGTGACACCTGCTGGTCTGGTGTATGACTTGCCTATCATGTGTGTGACACACCTAGTGGTCTTGTGTGCAACACGATGTTGTCTATTGGCCAGCAATAACTGACTGCTTGTAGAAATTAAGCTATTTACACAGCTATGAGAGCTAGTTATCAAGCGCACTATGACAAATGTTACAGATTATACAGCTCATTGTTTTCTGCAGCTTATTATCAATGCTTCAAAATATGCAATAGTTATGCCATTATTGAACAATTGTCGATGAGTGTATACCACCCAAATCGAATCATCTTGTGTTTCTTGCCATGAACAGATCTAAGAACATCGATACATTCTATACCAAGTTTTGTGTTGTGAAGGAATATTTAGAATGTTATTATTACTGATGAAATGTTGGTCCTTATACAAGACTGTCATTTATCTTACCGTTGTTATATACGGCTTAATTTATACCACCCTTTTGATATCCATATTATTCTATTCTACGATTACGTATTTTTACAACATTCCAGTAAACCAATACCAGTAATAAAAAACAGGGTTATTACAAACCTGCCGTAGTATGATACAGATGCTATGCTATGTCAGTTTAATGTAAATCTCTAATATTGCAATTCCAGGATTACCTAAAATCTGTCCAAAGCGAGGCAAGTGACATTTGATTTAACGGTGATATTTAAATATATAGACTGAACAGAGACTTTTATTGTTGATAATAATAACACATTATACAGATGACTGATATAGTCTGTATGTAATCACTTGACACAAGTATTATATGACACTGTAGTATTATTAGCAGAGGTGAAATTGTATATAATTACATCTTGACATGGAATAATTAATACTTATTAAAAAAACCACGCCAAGGATATTGTCACAAATTTCATTTGAAACGAATTCTTAAGACAGAACAGTAGGGTAGTGCTCCTTTCTAGCTGTTTTGTCTGTACATATGCAGATACAAAGGATCAACACATCACAGTGTAACTGAACAGCTAGAAAGGAGCACTACCTAGAACTGGCTTTGAATACAAACAACTCTATCCCTAGGCTTTGATAATTTTATAAGAGCATTATATTGGGATTTGAGAGGTTTATTTATGGAATCATCCAAACTACAGTACTAGAGTAGTTTACTTTCAAAATCTGTCACTTGATGGAAGCCATTATTAATGTAATGCATTCAAATACCACTGGGAGTTGAGTTATCTAACTTGATTGTTTTTATAAACTAACATGAGTGAGTAGGATAATAGTATAGATTAGCAGCACAATAACAATAGATTGAATAACCTGAATAACATTAATTTACACTAAATCACACTGCCATGATATGATGTAAATTTCTATCATACAAGAGAAACATACAACAGCATTATATGATCAGTGCCTTCATTGTATGCATTTGTTGAAACAAAACCTTTTGTTGGCAGAGAAGAGAGTAATTTTATTTTTCTATTTTTCATGACAGTGTTTGTATTCCTCATTTAATTATTACTTCAACTGTGATCATGTCAATTTCAAAATGTACATGGCCTCTTAACTTTGTTCACTTAACATTGATGTATTTGTCCCTCCATACTTACATATGGTACCGGTACATACTTTAATATTTGTAATATATTTTCCTACATTGTGATGTTTTAATTGTACCAAGAAATTGTACATTTATGATGTTTTGAAAAGTCCAAGTGACAGTTCATTATGCAACACTTTATCCAGGGATTATGCACATATGTGTAACACTTCTAACTATAGATAGTAAGGTTTCCATGTGCTCCTGATGGTATGTTCTAGTTTTCCAATTTAATTTAAAGAGAATTATGCATAATAGTTATTCCAAGTACCAAAATGTATTATCCTTTTCCTTCCATCTATAGAAGATTATCAGACTTATTATAAATAAGACATTCCAGTACCATTATTCATATAGTATGATAAATCAAAGTTGATCTATATGTATGTACATAAAGTTAATATATATTAGATACATAGATGTACTGGATTGTTGCAACAACAATACAGTTCAAAATTACGTTTGCTTTCAATATGGTGTTAACCAAATTTACTGATTCTATAGTTTTGATCTTGAAGTAATGGTTAATGTAAATTGATGTACATCTTGAAACAGAAATGTGTTCACAATTTACAAATATATTGTATAACGGTAATAAACGTTAATCAGTATTTTATTCCGATATATTTAATCTGAATAAATACATATATTTTTTAATGTTATATGTTTTGGTTATTAATCATACAACTAGAGTTACTAGTATGCAGGTAGTCCTAGCTGTGGTTCATGTCATATTATGACATAGGATATGTTGCAAGCCCTTCTACCAGAAATGGATCATTACATTATCTCTGCATGAGTGCATAGTGCAGCGGCCCAAAGAGTGGTTTGAGCCCCGGGCCCCAGTCTCAGCATAACAATAGAGTGCAGCATGATATTCTGGTGAGCTAGCACCAACAGCCAGTCTAGTACAAGCCGTGGTGCGAGTGAATAATCTTGACAGTGGGTGTAAACCCCAATTTAACGCCAGATGTTGAGATAATCCAGGATCTACATTCAAAAACAATTAACCGCCGATAAGAAGAGAAAAAAACGCACAGTATGACTGAAAATATGTTTTACTACTGTCAGACAAAACTACACCTTCCACAAAGCCAATTAACAATAAAGTATACAGTATAACATAACACAATGACAACAATACCATCACAGACAGTTGACGCCATCCATAGTAATGTATCGCAGAATTTGATTGGCAGGGTAGCCACGCTCTCCTTGTGGCTTGCAGGGACGGAAATGTACTTGAATAAATATATATTAATATTACTACAATAAGAATAACAATTAAATAGATCTACAAGTACCATGGATGTTAATAACATGATTGTCTACTCTCTCTCTCTCTTTTCTATTTGTAATAAAATCTTAAAGAGTTGTAATAATAGATAATAATAATAGTTGTAAAAACAAGCCTGTTGAGGTTTAACCTAGTTACTGCAATGGTTCCCACTGTGTTTTCGCTGCAAAGGATCGCTACTTATAGCAACACACGAACTGTTCAAACTGAAACCGTGCAGGAAACCATTCTTCTTTTTGAGCTTTAACGGATATCTACAATTGTAAAACTAGTCTTACAAGCAGACATTCCAATTCTACTTGTTTCATTACTTTAAAAGCAGTATTGTATATATACAAAATGATAACCTAGATTACGTGATGTATTGATGGGAAATACGACTCGATTTACTTGTAAATATATAATATATATAAGATGGTTTGAAGAAGGATGCTTTGGTTACAGGGTAGGTAGGCACATTGATCACAACATGGAGATAAGAAGTCGTGTGTATAATACAAGGAATGTCAAGTCAGAGGTAATATATAAAATATAAAAATAGACAGGAATATCTGAGTCACTTTGTCAATAGGTAAACAAAGTGTTAACGATTTAAATTTGATAGGTACATTTTGACAAATGGTTTGGTTATTCCATGATGTTTACTCAGTAGATGTCAAAATCAATAAATCATTTACCAGATGTATCATAATCTAAATGTTTTAACCGATGTATTATAATGTAAATCAAGAGTCAAACTGACATGATATCTTAAGAACTAATTAATATATTAAGAGGAATAACCTAGTGGCAGGGATTAATTCCAATACAATAATTCCAGATGCTTTTGTACTTAGGTTGAACACTCAATAATAGCCATGTCACGTAGTCATTGGAACAAGTAAGCAAACAATATAAGTATGTATATCATTGAAAATATACATTGACATATTGAGAAGACGGGAGGTAACATTTGAGACAGATGAAGGCTACAATAATAGAATAAAAAAACGTTCATATGAACAAATATAACACATACTTAAAAAACAAAATTGGTCAGCTTTCTATTTACAATAATTCAGCTGTTCCTACGAGTTGGCCACTCCAATCATTATGAAACTGGGACACCTCGGTCAGTTCTGTGGGTTGATATATACAATAGGTCGCTAGGTAAATAGTATGTGTATTTTATCACAGGATACATTGAACAAGGCACTTTAACTCTTTCAGTATTTGTGATAAATATATCAGCCAGAGATTTAACAAATGTCCGATTTACTACAAGTATGGTATAAGGTACAAAAAACTATTAACACAACAAGAAGCTCCAATTAGTAATATATGTAACGATTAGTAACATAAGTAACATTGGGAAGACATTTACTAGCACGTACAATAATGTGGGAAATGAATGAATGTATATACCATACATTTTCAATGCTTTAATAGTGGTAATAAACCATGCTATACCAATAATTAACCTTGATACAAAAGTCTAAAAGCTCTCTATAGCATACATGCATATAAAAGCCTTCTACAGCATACACAAATGGAGACCCATGAATTCTCTCCCTTTGACTACTCTCTAGTCATGAATATCCACTGTGCAAGGAGTGAACAGGCCAGATAGCTATACAATTATTAACTGTTGTAGTAATGTACACTAAGAGTGGTGTGGGTAATCGTGGTGAATGCCCTAAGAATCCAGTTCCTGGCGAATGCTGTCAAGGAAAGACATCCCACTTTCCTCCATCTTGTGATGTTGCTTTTCGTATTGACGTTTCTTTTCCTGAAACAAACGAAAACAACAATATATGAATACAACTATAAAATGTTGGATAACTTGTAAAACGTAAATTGTACAACATCAAGACCCTTAGAATTACACATTTGACTATTTTGTAAGATAAAAGATACATGTAAAACAGATGCAAGACGTTCGCATTGCCGGCGACGTTGTTACTGACCATGTAATTTTAAAAACATCCAGACACTTCGAATTACACATTTGAATATTAACCCTCTCCCTACTGGATAAAAATACTGCTCATTATGGCATATCCAGCAGGGAGAGGGTTACAGTAAAACAGAAACGTTGTTGGAGTATCACGTGGGACGTCCTCCATACGGGTGGCGGTGTTACTGACCTCGACTTGTGGCGTACTGCCGCGTCTCTGGACCGGTACCACCGACTCCTCGTCACTGCCGACCTCCGCACTCTGTGACGTGTTACTGGCCTGGTCCTAGGAAGCAAGCAGACCGTCACTACTAGAAGCAATAGTCATTGAAGCATCATTACTATATGTAACCGACGACTGTGCCGATTCTGGGATTCGAGTAGAAGCGGGGTTTCTCCGAACTCGCAATTTGGACGCACTTTATTAATACAAATTTTTAATAAGTATGTCCACGGGACTCTCAAAAATTGAAACCTAAGTGGAACCCTGAGGAGCATTTTACATCACACCTGGCTACATATCAGGCTTAGAATTTAACTTTAAAATAAATTTGTCCAAATAATTATATAAATAACAAAACATGGAATTTTTACTAGCCCGTAGGATACCTTTAACACTAGGAGAAATGGATGCAGCGAGTGGGAACTTATTAGATTTATTACTATAGAAACAATTATACTATTGTTACTAGAACTATCCCAGAGATATGCTTGGATATTTGTAACTTAGAAATTGATTAAACTTTTAATACTGGTTCTTATTTAATTACTTATTAGTCATTGGAGTTGGCAATTTAATAAGTTGATGGTTTGAAGATTTACCTGATCATCTGCCCAGCCACCTTCATCCACATCCTTGGTGGCAGCCTTCCCCCTGTACAAGTAGTGGCGGTGTTAGGTGTATAACATTCTTACTAATAGTATGTAACTACATCGCAACAATGATCATTTCACTGTACTAAAAGTTATTAGAAAATAAATTCTCGTAGAAAATCGGAATTCTTTAAAATACTGCAACAAAAATGGCGGCCACAACGTACCCGTGCATCTGGTAGAATCCACTATTGGGGTTCTTCAGCTCTCTGCGACACGCCTGGAGGAAGTCGGTCACGTCGGTCTGCTGGTACTCATCCGCCATGTCCATCGGAGTCCGCTTGAAGTTGTCCTCCGTGTCTATCCGCGCACGGTTAGCCACCAGCCACTTCACACACTCCAGGTAGCCCCTAGGTGTCACAAACAATACATGTGAATGTAGTCAGTCAACTTGTGATGGTGATTTATCCAGTAGTGATTGCGATAATAAAACATTAAGGTGGTGTTCCATTGACTCTCCAGGACAAGCCTGAACATCCAAGACATGAATGGAATATGGGACAGGTGTGTCCAGGACGTGTCCAATCTGTCCACGCTGAAGAGGTGGTGTAGCCCATTCAGCAGCAAATTTATGACGTCACAAACACAAACTGCAACAATATTTCCCTCGGGCCTTTACTTCCTGTGAATGGACTACACAGGCTGTTCCATTCACGGTATGGGTTGTCATGGACTTATCTGTCCAGAACGTGCGTCCAAGACTGTGAATGGAACACCACCTAAGTCTCATTTCCTCCGCTCACCAACAAGCAATGGAAAAGTGGAAGAGGTACAATAATTAAGCTCATGTTGGACATACATACCCTCTGGCTGCCAGATGTAATGGCGTCTGTTTGTCCACAGTCCGACACGTAACAGCAGCACCCATGGCAGACAGAATCTGTAACACGACACAGAGAACTTTATACAGTGTACGAGTATGTCCCTAGTCTACGTCTGTGGGAGTATACCCCTACTAAATGTGTAGTCAATATACAATCCGTACGCGATGACAATCTGTTGTAAGCTGAATGATATGATGTCATATGAACTTCCAATAGTGCCAACAATATCGGCCAAATACCCCGTCCTGAGGCATGTGTAAGTTGTCATAGTCTAGAAGTGGAATAGTTAACTTTCAACTTCATTTTGTGGTCTCCTCTTTCAAGAAGAGTTTCTATATCTTCAAAACATCGAGTGGAAGACTGCTACTAACGCTTCCCTTATAGGAAAAGCCAATTCGCAGATCGAATTGTTCTCTGACTAGCTATACACCACAACTAATTACACTACAACTAATTACACTACAACTAGCTACACTACGACTGCTGTATTCTCTATCTACGTGACACTACAACTAGCTCATGGTGCCACTCACTATCATGGCGTTGACGTGTCCATTCATGGCGGCCACGTGAATGGGCGTGTATCCTGTCCGCGTCTCCATGTTGAGGTCCACACCGCTGGTGGTGAGCCACTTGACCACGTCTATCTGACTGTTCGCCGACGCGTGGTGCAGTGGTGTCCAGCCACTCTCGTCCTTAGAGCTGGAACCACAGTTGAGACACATCAAACATCTGCCCCCGACTTCATGCTCAATGTCAAATATTATATGGTTAAATCATGCTCAAAAAGGTTTTGTAATCTCGCCGTAGTATATTTATCCTATTAAAGTGCCACTGAGCAGCATATGTTGGAAGATATCAGCGCTTCATAAATGCATTATTAGTAGTAGTCATGCTAATATTCTGTAGCCCTGCCAAAACATGTGTTAACCAAAGTGTCAAATTGAGGTTCACAAATACATAGCTCATATAACTGCATGTCAGTTTATGGCTATGACCTCCTAACTCTGTGACGTCCTACTCACTCCTTCAGCTCAGGGAAGTGCTCGAGAAGTTCCTTGAGTCTGTCCAGATGACCTCTGCGTGCGGCGTCGTGGACGGACTCCCCCTGTAAGAGCCGCATCTCCTGCTCACGCTCCTCCTCCTGACGCTTGGAGCTCTCCGTGCTGGCCGCCGTCAGACCCGCCTGGATAGAACACACGGCAGAACATGTCAGCATGATGTCCTCAAGAACATGTTACCCTTATGTCCTCAAGAACAAGTTAACCTCATGTCCTCAAGAACATGTTACCTTGATGTCCTCAAGAACAAGTTAACCTGATGTCCTCAAGAACAAGTTAACCTGATGTCCTCAAGAACATGTTACCTTGATGTCCTCAAGAACAAGTTAACCTGATGTCCTCAAGAACAAGTTAACCTGAT
>JAUTBZ010075878.1:0-17503 GCA_032361785.1 Lepetodrilus galriftensis
GGTCGTTTTTGACTCGGAAAGTAAATAGAAACCCCATGAGCCTCTCGCATTCGGTAGCCTGAAGTGTGGTTGGCTATCACCATCTTTCCTAATGAAGCAAGTAGCTTTTTAGTGTAAGGGGCTAGCTCTTTTAGCTTCAGACGACTCTGAACATTCTTAATAAAGTCAACCAAGTCTATGTAGTCACTCTGCCCCAACATCTGAGAGCTTAAAAAGGTATATTTTAACGCATCTCTATCGGCTACATGGGTGCGTAGAGCCTTGGCAAAAGCATCCAAATCTTTCGCTACCCACTCAACACAGGCTAACTGATAGGCTGATTGGGTTACATCATCACCCTGACGCTCATAGTACTCTCCATAAAATCTTACCAAGGACTCCCCCATCTGCATGGGGCTTTGTGTAGACTCCAACTGCTCCAAAATCTTAGGATAATCCCAGCCTGAAGCTGGCTCTAGGTACTGTGAACCTACCATCACTCTGGCTTGATGTTTGAGCTGATAGGCTATCTCAAACATCCCCATAAGGCAAGCATCGAAGCCCAAAATATCTATGGGAACATCAACACTCAATGCCCGTTGCAACTCAATGTTGTCCAGAAAATCTTTAGCAGAGTCATCGGTAGAGATGGCTATCTCCTCTATATCCTCTTTAGGGACAAAGTAGTGTTCACGTTTGGCACTATAGATATCTCCATCATCCACCCCCGTCCCATGCGACCAGATGACCACCATGAGCTTGTCAGAGGGATAAGCCTTTGACGACTCTTCTATAAACTCTTTTAACACTTTAGGGTCACCCGAATTGGTCTCACCCAAGCGTTTTATCTCGCTGAGCTTTCCCTTTTTTATATGATAACGAATCGTCTCCTCCACATCCACATATTGCCAACGGTCAAGCTGAACGATGATGGTTATGTTGCTGTAGAGTGAGCCTTTACGTAGACTCTCTAGGTCTTCCATAGCAGAGTCATTTAGGTTGTTGTCGGCTGATAGGTAGATTAGTAGGGTTAGGGTTGGCTTCATTTTGGACTCAAAACCAACTTCACCTTCAAGTTCGCCGACCCCTTACCTGAAGCGATAAAGATGTTCCCTTCAGCTGAAAACCCAATGCCTATCTCTACCTCTGCTTTTTCTAAAACCACATCTTGGTTAAGAGTATTGTAGGCAGAGACAATAGGCTTTACACTCTCTTTAAGAATGGTCTCCACCATTCCCATGGAGCCTTGAACCTTATCTATGACATCCCGTCCACCTGAAATCATCTCAATATCACTCGTAGAGGTCTCAACCTCCATCATTAAACCATTCTCTAACTCTATTAGTTTCTTTGCCATCTTCTACTCCTTTATCTTTTTATAGGTCGATTCATCAACCTCACCCGTCACCTCTAAGCCCTGCTCCTCTTGGAACTTTTGAACAGCCTCTTGGGTCGTTACCCCAAAGTAACCATCATGGGGGACTTTATAGCCTTTCTCTTCTAGCATCGACTGAATTTCTAGCACATCGCTATTGGCATCGCCCAAGGTTAAAGTGGGAAGGTGTCGTACTACTTCTACTTTCGCACGGGTTGGGTTTTGTAGTGCAAACCAAAAATTCGCATCAACCTCAGCTGTTGGTTGTTGCCCCAATGCCTCTTGCATATCTAACACAGCTTGACGCATCAGTTTATCAAATGCACCATCCTCTTTCAGCTCAAACCCATATCGGTTCAGTAGCTCCTGAGCCACCTGTACCCAACGGCTTCGGTCGCCAAATTTCAAATCGGGTGTTTTAGGTTTTATGGTACGAACAGCTCGGGTACTTAACAGCCCATCAAGCAGTTCCATCGTTTTGGCTCCCACCAGACCATCGACCAGTAAGCCATAGGTTCGTTGAAAATCCAACACCACAAAGTAGGTTCCATTACCAAAGATTCCATCCTCTATCAGCTCATAACCCAAACGGTTCAGTTTACGTTGTAAGGCTAAAACCGATGCTCCTCGGTCACCCAAATACAGGGTACTGTAGTAGGTTGGTTTCTGCTCAGCACTGTTTACATCATTCAGCAGTAAGCCCTCAGCTTCCCACTCCAACATCTTCTCTTGACTCACTTCAAAGTGCATTCCATCTTCATCTCTAAACGATGCACCCCAGAACCAGCCATGTTTGTTAAAAATAGGAGCCAGCAGGGTCAATCCATACTGTACTTTGTTGTTGTAAGGTCTATCAAGTTTTCCATCTATCTTAAGGTCAATCGCCGTTCCCCAAGAGTGGTTACTAATAGAGCTGTAGCTTCCTCGAACATAACGACAACAGAGCATTCCGTAAGAGCTTAACAACTCTACCAATTCAGGGTAAACCTCTGAAGCTTCAGCAAATACCTCTCTTAACGAATCAACAGCCAAGTCAAAGCCTGAAACCCTAAAAGGTCCCACACTTTTCCCCCAGACAATACGTCTACCCAATGCCCCTGTAGGACCTTCACGTGAACACTTACTGCTGTAGGTGGAGCGAGGGTTCCCAAGAAGGGACAACATCAGGGAGTTTCGTCCACTACTTAAGCCCTCATTAATCCCCTGAGGAATCGCCAATAGGTCTGTAAAGTTCAGCGTAGAATCTACGGCTTCATACCCACTATCCACCATCACTTCCCCTTCATCCTCTTCAGGAACCACAACCAACTCCTCTTCAGCACAAGCATCTAATGGCTCTGCTCCAAAAAACTGATTGGCTTCTGTATCGAGACGACCTATCTGTTTAAAAAGTTTTAACCAGTGAGGAGCCTCCCCCTCTTGGTTAATCTCTAAAGCAGAGAAGACAGCAATGGCAAAATCACTCATGTTAGGAGAGAGTGGTAAATAGACCGAAAGACCGTGGGCATGTTCAAAGTTGTTGGTTTTATTAATAACCATAAGCGAATCTAAACCTGCCATCAAGGCATCAGCACTGCTAGCAATCTCTTCATCTTCCAGATAATACGCTTTTGTTAAAAGAACAAAATGTTTCAGGTCACGGTATATCTCTTCCCGATTTTGATAATCAAAGGTCTCACTTTTGTCAACCACAGGAAGAAGTGAAGCCCGTATATCATCCTCTTTTCGTAAAATGGTATGGGCAAAACCATCCATCAGACAAGCCACCTCTTTAAGCTTACTCGTACGAATAGCTGAAAGGGTTACTTTAAGGCTCTCTTGGTCGGCATAAGAGGCGACAAAACTCTCTACTATCGCTTTGGCTACCTCTTCATTACTCGCAGTAGGGTGCTGCACCAAGTAGTTGACTATGGCACTGTAGTCCCACCCTTTTCCTGGTTCAAGCTCTTCTGAACCCACCACCACTTCGGTATGGTCTTTTAGCTGATAGGCAACCTCCATCATGCCCATAAGACAGGCATCAAACCCGATAATATCTATCTGATTTTCAAAGCCTTCAAAGACCCGTTTTAACTCCAAGTTGTCTAAGAAATCTCGGGACTCATCATCAAAAAGTATCGACTTCGATTCAGCTTCTAGTAACGCTTTTGACTCCAAACCTCGACTTTTTTGATACGCTTGCATCAATTCATTAATCCGTTTTATACGTAACTTTTGAGGAAAAAATGAGGCTTGGTTCCCCACTGTTGGGTTGGCATTGATGGCTCGAATCGTTGATTTTCCAACAGCTCGTGAGGGTGCTAAACGTACCCGACCAATGTTCTCGATGGTGGTTTGATTGTTATCATACCGACCATACTGCTCATCACGGGTTCCCCCACCATGATTCCAAAGAACCACAATGTTTCTGTCGGCTTTATGGTTGGCTAATCCCCATGCGATGAACTCTTTTAGCGTACTCTCATCACCTGTGTTGGTCTCTCCTAGAGGAATCGTCTCTACTTTCTGACCATCTCGAATCACAAAACGTTTGGCTCCTGAGTCTCGGGCATCTACAGACTGGTCTTGTTGTACCAAAATGGTTAAGTTCTCACCACCCTCTTTTACCGACATCATCTCTTCTATGTCGGTGGTTCCAAATGTATCTAAGTCGTTGTCTCCTGCAATGAAGACCATTAAGTTTGTTTTCATAACTTATCCTTTTACTTAACATTGATAAAATACTCCACTTTTACAGAAAAGACTCCATAAAATCTAATGATAAACTTAATAAAAAAGTTTACTTATTACTATAGTACTCCAATATAATTTATATACTTATTAAGTTATTTTTATAGAATATAATTAAATTTTTACTAAAGTTTTTTTATATTGTTTTCTATGATAGAACACTTTAACATCTCTCATATTCTACTAAAAAATAAGAGAGAAATTGTTTCTATTTGTTAAGCTAAAAGGCATCCTTCTCATGCTAATATTTAGCTTATTTTTTATATAAAAAAGAAAATTTATTTAGGAAAAAACAGCAAACATGAAAAAAATATTAATTGTCTTTGGAACACGACCAGAGGCTATAAAAATGGCTCCATTAGTAAAAGAGTTTGAAAAACATCAGTCAGAATTTGAAACAAGAGTATGTGTCACGGCACAACACAGAGAGATGCTCGACCAAGTTCTTGAAATTTTCGACATTGAACCAGATTATGACCTGAACATTATGAAAGCAGGACAAGACCTCTACGATGTCACCTCCAATGTCCTTTTAGGTATGAGAGAGGTTTTAGAAACATTTAAACCCGATGTGGTTTTGGTACACGGAGATACCAGTACCACTTCATCAACATCATTGGCAGCCTTTTACCAAAAAATCGCTGTGGGTCATGTAGAAGCGGGTCTACGAACAGGTGACCTCTATAGTCCATGGCCAGAAGAGGCAAACCGTCAAATTACAGGTGTCTTAGCAAACTACCACTTTGCACCCACCAGTACCAGTCAAGAGAATCTTTTAAAAGAGAACAAAAACCCTGCCAATATCATCGTAACGGGTAATACCGTTATTGATGCCCTACTCTTAGCACTGGAAAAAATAGAAAATGATGAAACATTACAACATAAAATTATAAAGCAGTTAGATGAAAGTGGCTACAAACTAAATAGTAATAAACAGATTATTTTAGTAACTGGTCACCGACGTGAGAACTTCGGGCAAGGGTTTATCAACATCTGTAGAGCCCTTAAAGAGTTAGCCGTAGCAAACCCTACCGTAGATGTCGTCTACCCTGTTCACCTCAACCCCAATGTACAAGAACCAGTAAATGAACTGCTCAAAGGAATAGATAACGTTCATCTTATTAATCCTCTACAGTATGAGTCATTTATCTATCTTATGAAACATGCCTACTTTATTATTACCGACAGTGGTGGAGTGCAAGAAGAGGCTCCTTCACTGGGTAAACCTGTACTGGTTATGCGAGACACCACTGAACGACCAGAAGCAGTTGATGCAGGTACGGTTAAACTGGTAGGAACAGATGCTCAATGTATTATAGATGAAGCACAGAAGTTACTTGATGACGATGATGCCTATAGACAAATGAGCCAAGCCCATAACCCTTATGGTGATGGAAAAGCATCAGCAAAAATTATTGAGTTTTTAAAGTAATCTGATAAAGGGAAAAGACTAAGCTTTTCCCTTTTTTAAAATTTCATCCAGAGTAGACCATAATTTTTTGGAATGGGGAACCATATCTTGTTTAAAATACCACCAAAAATGCCCACCAATATAACGTGGATGCTTAATATCTAAACTGTAATACCGTTGCAGATAAATCTCTTTTTTACTTTTACTGCTACCCACTTCACCAAAACCCAATTTGGCAGAGGGGAAAATAGTGCCTAAATCACTAAAGACCTCCTCCCACTCTTCTTGTGTAGGTGTATGGTTATCACAATCCTCTTCATAATAGCTCACAAAAAGATAATCTATCCCATTTTTAATTTCACTACTTAGATATTTTTTAGCCCACTCACGCATCTTCTCTTCTGGTTTTGCCCAACAGCCATTACCCTCTTTAAAGTCATTATAGTAAAGTGTTAAAGCGGTATTAAACCCTCTTTTTTTTGCCTCTTGGTAACCATAAAGTGTCTTCTCTGCTACCTCAACTGGATCACCAGACCACTCTCCATTGACTTCATTACCAACCTCCCAAATAGCAACCTTATCTCCATGAGCATTCAGATACTCATCAACCCGTTTTTCATATTTTTTTAAACTGTAATTTTGAATATATTCAGAATCAAACAACTCTCCCATAATATCAGTAAAAGGGGTCAGTTTATTGAGTGCCTCTTCATACTCTGTAGCAGGAACTTTATCAAAAACAACTCGGGTCATAATACGTTTAGGAAGACTTCTTATCGCATCTACACTCTTATCTATCTCTCTTATGGAGTCCAAGGTTACCCCATAAATATACTCTCTTTTTGTATCAGTAGAAGATGATTCATCTCCTTTTTTAAAACCAATCCGATAGATTAAAAAAACGATAGTCAAGAAGCCTACAATCATAAATATTTTTATCATTTTCTTCTCTTTTTTCTTGTATTATAACAAAAAAGAATAAAAAAATAAGTTCTATGTTAAATATAAAAGGCTAACTAAGAAGTTCATTATCTCGAAAGCTTCGAGCAGTGGGGTTACGCTCTTTTTTTAATTCCATATCAATATACTCTAACGATTCTAACATGACTAGAGAAGCAAGCGTCGAGTAACGGGTCATCTCTCCTCGATGAATAAAAATAAAAAAACCATTCTCATAGAGTCCCAAACGAATGGCTGCTGCTGTTGAATAGGTAGTAAGTAAGGCATCCTCATTACAGAGTTTTCTTACATCAGCAAAAAACTCTCGTGTCCAGAGCAGAGGATTATGTGCAGGAGAGAAAGCATCTTGATAAATCACATCTATCTTCTCTTTAATTTTAGGAACCGTCTCCCGTGCATCACCTAAGAGAATCTCTATCTTAAACTGATCATCTTCATAGTAAAGATTTTGACTCACAGCATCTATAATAGGTCGAATAATATCAAATTCCGAGGGGTAAGCAAAGGTAGCTAAAGAACGAATCAAGCCCTCATCAAACTCTGGAGAGAGAAAATGAACCTTGCTCTTTAGCTTATATTTTTTAATATAATATATGGTAGAAAAAGTATTATAACCTAGCCCAAAACAGATGTCTAAAATGGTCAAAGAACAGTTGTTCTTTTTATGGCTAAGTGCTGGTTTTACATGCTTCTCTAAGGACTCATGCAATGCACCATCTTTGGTAGAGTGGTAGGGTTCATCAAACTCTTTAGAGAAGAGCGTATGGCTTCCATCTTCACAGAGAACCAACTCTTTTTGAGGTCGTAGGGTTTTATTGTACATACACTACCCGAATATTAGGGCAACCACGAGGGTTGCCCCTACTAAAATCCAACCTCATCAAGCTCTTTGAACTTGAAGGCTTCGGTAATTTCATCAATGGTCTCCTCTTCACGAACACAAAGAACCATCATTCCTTCATTCATAAAGTCAATGTAGGACTCAAACTTATTGGCTAAAACAATAAAGTCTACCCACTCAGAATAATCTTCACGACCATTATAGAAAGTTAAAGATTTTACTTCACCCTCATCAAAATTGACCAAAGCCCACTTTTTTGCATCAAGCAGTGTTGATACTTTTGCTGTTGCACCATTATCACCATCTACAGGAATCCAAATTAACATACCCTACTCCTTCTAACCATTTATCAGTTTTAACTTCTTCTTAGAAAGTTTCAAATCTTTATTGCTCATGGTTCCTATTCCGTTATCAAGAACATCTTGTGCAATATTTTTAGCATCCTCTAACGAGTGCATGTTAAATGTACCACACTGATAGATATTGAGTTCAGGAATATCACTCTGCTGTGCCACATTCAAGATGTCAACCATAGATGCCTTCCACGCGTTTACAACCTTCTTCTTTTTAGGTGTTCCAAGTACTGACATGTAAAAACCTGTACGACAACCCATTGGAGAAATATCAATAATCTCTATTTTTTTTGTATTTAAATGCTCACGCATAAATCCAGCAAAAAGGTGCTCTAGTGTGTGAATACCCTCTGAACTTAAAATATCTTTATTTGGTTGACAAAAACGTAAATCAAATACTGTAATATCATCTCCACTCCCTGTTTTCATGTACTTTGCAACGCGAACAGCAGGTGCTGGCATTTTGGTGTGGTCTACGGTAAAACTATCTAATAATGGCATATCCATTCCTTATATTTTCAATTATAAAGAAATATACAATAATAAGCATAAAAAATGGTAAAATATCGAAATTAAAATAGAAAATAGGCAAAAAAAGATGGCAAAACAGAAAGAGTTTGAAGAAGCAATCACTAAAGTATTGGAGCTGGTAGGTGAAGACCCAACACGAGAAGGTCTACTAAAAACCCCTTCACGTGTAGCAAAAGCATGGGATTTTTTAACAGAAGGTTACCAGCAAGACCCAAAAGAGATACTCAACCAAGCACTCTTTACTTCAACCAACGATGAGATGGTTGTGGTTCGAGACATAGAGTTCTACTCCACCTGTGAACACCATATGTTGCCTATTATAGGAAGAGCTCATGTTGCGTATATTCCTGATGGAAAAGTGGTGGGTCTCTCAAAAATTCCACGTATTGTAAACGTTTTTGCAAGACGACTACAGATTCAAGAGCAGATGACCGAGCAGATAGCCGATGCCATTACTGAGTCAATTCAACCTAAAGGGGTTGCAGTGGTACTTCATGCTCGACATATGTGTATGGAGATGCGAGGAGTTCAGAAAATCAACTCTACCACCGTTAGCTCTGCCCTGCGTGGACTCTTCAAAAGCGACCAACGAACACGAAATGAGTTCTACAACATCATCAATACCCCTGCTCCTTCTAACTTTTAGAAAGAGCCTTTAAAACTAAGAGTTTCTTCCAAACCATGATGATTTTTTCTCAGGAGAGGGCTTATCTTCTCTATTTTCAAAAGTTTTTATCTTTTCTAAAAGCTCTTTATACTTCTGAGTAATATCCACACGTTCTTCTAGAAATGCATCTATCTCTTTTTCATGTTGCTGCTTTAACTTTAAATACTTCTCTTCAAGGTTTTTAAAATTTTTACTTACATCATCGAACTCTCTATCTTGACTTCCCATACTTTTTTCAAACTCCTTAGCCGATAACATCTCTTTTTCTAAGGTAGCATATTTCTTTTCATACTCTAAAGTAAGTGCATTCTTATCGGCAGTAAGTTCTCGGGTTAATACTTTAGATGTACTTAACTCTTCTTTTAACTTCTCAACATCATTTGAGTCCTGAAGATTGCCTAATATCTCTAACTGCTCGTCATACTTCTCTTTAAGCATCGCTTTAGCGATAAACCAACCAAAAGTAAACCCTAATAGTATGGCTGCCACCAAATATAAACTAATAGAAACTATAATTTCTGTCATGAATGAATCCTTTTTAAACGTATCTCTACACGTCTATTGTTTAATTTTTTTTCTGATTTAGGAAGAGGTATCTCTTCTCCATAACCTATTGCAACAACTAAAGTGATATTAGAGCGTTCACGAATATATGCTTTAAGCATATCTGCACGCTCCTGAGAAAGTTTAAGATTCTGTTTATTTGATCCATCTTTATCTGTATGGACTTCAATGACAACAACAATATCTTCATCGACATGAGCCAAAACCTTTGAAATATGACTTAGTGTCACTTTACTTGGGTTCACTTCAATACTGTTATTGCTTTCCAATGATACACTTCCACTCTCAAACAACAAGGGTTCGTCATGTAAAAGCCTATATATCTCTTCTTGTGCTTCATCTAAGGAACGCTGAGGTACTTTCTTATCTCGTGCTCTAGGATGCTCCTTCATGCAAACCTTTTGTATGTTTGCAATCCGCTCCTCTTCTAAACGTTTAAGATGAAATGGTTTAGCCGTAAGAGAAAGCACCACAAAAATAAAAAAGAGAGAAAAGAGTAAAAATAGTAATAGTATGGTTCTTGCTTTCATTTTCGCTCTCCTGTTGGCATGGTTATGGTTGTTAAAAAAAAATCTTTATTATTTTATCACAAAAATATTTTTTAACAACTATAATTATTATAATTTTAATACGTTTTATATTATTTCATAATGTATGAAGTTTCACATTTTGGTCTTTTTTTATTTTTTTTCTTCAAATCCCTTATTGTGGGGACTTCTCTAGGAACACATGTTCTTTTCTTAAGGAATACTTTAAAAATTTATTTAAAAATTAAGTTAAGTTATTATTTATTTCATATAAACTATTCCTATCCAAAACAGAAAACGAAAGGAGATTTTTAAAAAATGAAAATCAGTATAATGGGAATTGAGTACAATCAATTACTAAGTGGGAAAATGCTAGCAGAGATGGGAAATGATATCATGCATATTTCCAAAGACAATAAACGTATCGAAAATATCAAACGTGGCTTTTACAATGCAGAAGAGGCAATGGTAATTAAAAGAATGGAACATGATAAGAGTGTTGCCTTTAGTAGTAACATTAAAGATGCTCTACGTGACACAAACATGTGTTTTATCTCTGAAGGTTATGGAGAGAACTCTGAAGAGTCTGTACTCAATACAGCCAAAGAGGTTGGAGCAAACATGAGTAAACATATGTTTATTATTGACCGTTCAACCACTTCTTCTAGTAGAGTTGAGTATATCAAAGAAGCAATTCAAGGTGAACTTACCAAAAGAAACGAGCCACTTACTTTTGAAGTCATTGCCAACCCAGATTTCTTAAGAGCTTAATAGAAAACAAGATTAAACTTTTTTAAACATACGAATTATGCAAAAGTGAAAGAATTTCCAATATAGAGGAGCTTTTTTTCACTTAAATTCAAAAATAAACCTTATATTTATCATATCTACTGCATAATTCGTAAAAAAGAGCTTCATGAACTTTCAGTCAATTTTACAACATATTCAAAAATCTATCATACCTCTATTCATATCTACCCTTATTATTGGACTATTCTATTGGCAATTTACCAAAGTTTATCCTTTTATTATTGAACGTTTCACAGAAGATAAACTCTCCATACTCTATGCCCACCTACTTGTCTATATTTTTCTTATACAGACTCTTTTTGTCTCATTCATCAACCTTATAAACAACCTTCTCCTTCGATCTAAAGTCTTTGTTTTGGTTAGTATTTTTGTACTACTTATCTTTTATACACTCTCTTTCTCCATCATAAAAGATATCTTACAATACTTCATGGTCTCTAACCCTCTAGAAGAAAATTCACTAATAGGTATGATGTTTTTTGTTGTAGGAACCCTTCTCTATAGCTTCTATAGCATGGGCATACTTTTTATTAGAAAAATCATTCCTTACATTCACATCTTAGTCTTTACACTTTTAGCACTCATTTATGCTGCTTGGTTTATCGACAGCTACTGCTATCCAATCTCTGAGTTTCCTTCAAAGTTTGAGTGGAAACTCCTTTAATAACCTCACAGCAAATCACATATTTTATTAGAAAAAATTATATTTTTTGTCACACTTTAAGTAATAATTTAAATATCTACTGTTAAACTATCTAACTATCATGACAAAGGATAATTATGAAAAAAGTGATTTTTACTTGTATGGCGACAACACTCCTACTAACTACCAGTGCTGTAGCAGAGTTTAATTTTAACAAAGCCCCAGAAAAATTAGCAGCCTATTATATGTCATCTATTCAGCCTATTGATGCCCTTAAAGCAAAGTTAACAGCCAATGGTTTTGAAGTACTTGCTTCAACCGAGGTACTCACAGGTGAAACCGTTATCACCATTACCAATGATGAGCTAAAAGCAACCAACAGCTATATGGCAACCCTGCACATACTTATCAATAGTATTAAAAATGAGATTCGTGTTCAGAACCCCTCTTACTTGGGAGCCGCTTACCTCCAAAGCAACTACAGTTATGGTCAGTTTAAAGCTACCCTTTCAGCCTTAGAGATGACCCTAGGTAGCATGAGTGAAGTGGATGAAAAGACAAAATTTTCAGACCTTCCAAATTACCGATTTATGTTTGGTATGCCTCACTTAGAAGATACCATTACCATAACCGAAGGAGAAAATCTCGAAGAGAAAACAACTGGTCCAAAAGCAGAAAAATACTTTGCCTACACACTTAAACTCTCAAATGGATATACACTGGTAGGACACAAACTTAGAAATAAAACCAATAAATTTTTAAAAAAAATAACCTCAGAACAAGATGCATTGCTTCTCCCCTATGAAGCGATGATTAAAGATGGAAAAGTAACCGTACTTGACCCAAAATACTACTTGGCACTCTCTCTTCCACTACTCAGCATGACAGAGTTTATGAAGATTGCAACAGCCCCAGACCAGATAGTAAAAGATATTAAAAGAGCCTACAAATAGACTCTTAACCCATAAAGTAGAAGAACTCTCTTCTACTTATTCACAATAATGCTATACTTTCCGCCAATTTCTATATAAAGTTATCTTATTTAAAAGTTCTTATCTCAGGTTAGGGATTCACCACAGGACTACACACCTCTCAAAACCCCATCCATCAAAATGAGAGTATCTCTCTTATTATAAAGAAAGGGGTAATGAGTTGTTACAAAGTTACAACCCAAGGAGCCTATGGCATCACAGCTTTAGCAGAAACTTTACGCCCAGATGCATTATGGCATTCAAGATTTCGATGATAAAAAAGCAGGTGTACAAGCCGACAGTAATGTGCTACAATTTGACTTTATAAAAAGGTTTGAGTTAAAACATAATAAAAATTTGATATATTCACAGCAATTGAAACATCATTAAACGTGTGACATGGTCACACCTACCAAGGAATCCAATGACATTAAAAAAACTACTTCTTCTTGTTGCCTTGATGGCAAACCTTCATGCTAAAGATATCACCATTGCCGTCGCGGCCAATGTCTCGTATGCCATTGATGAGCTAAAAAAAGAGTTCAACACCCTCTACCCCAACATCAAGGTCAATGTTATCTTGGGAGGTACAGGTAAACTCGTCGCCCAAATTCAACACAAAGCCCCTTTCGATATCTTGATGGGAGCCAACATGATGTACCCTCAAAACCTCTATAAAAGTGGCGATGCCATCACCCGTCCCATCGTCTATGCCCAAGGCTCTTTGGCGATGCTCAGTACTAAAAAGTTTGACCTAAGCAGAGGGCTAGAGCTGTTGAGTGATAAGAGCATCAAAAAGATAGCCATCGCCAATCCCAAAACAGCCCCTTATGGTGTCGCCACCGTAGAGGCTCTCAAAAATGCCAAACTCTATGAGAGTATTAAAAGTAAGTTTGTCTACGGTGAGTCCATCTCCCAAACGGTCACCTATGCTACCAAAGCGACCGATTTAGGATTTATTGCCAAATCGGCTCTCTTTAGTCCCAAGATGGCTCACTTTAAAAAAGATAGCAATTGGGTCGAGCTTGACCCCAAACTCTACACCCCCATCGACCAAGGAATTGTCCTGCTTAAACATGCTGAAAAATCAGCCGAAGCCTCAGCCTTTTTTACGTTCATTTTAAGTAAGCGAGCCAAGGTAATATTTGAACAGTTTGGATACCTCGTTCCATGAACCAGTTTCAAGCAACCATTAGCCAAATAGTGTCAAAAGGAAGCCTTCATATTGTCAAGTTTACATTTGGCTCTACACTCCTAACCATGGTAAGTTTAGAGCTAAGTGACAAGCTAAAAGTCAACACCCTTGTCAACCTATCTGTCAACCCAAACTACATCGCTTTAGCAAGAGAAAAAAGCCCTGAACTCAGCTACAGCAATCAGATAGAGTCTACCATTACATCCATTGAAAAAGGAGCCATTTTAAGCCGTGTTGAACTGCTGGAAAATGGTACATATTTTGAGTCCATTATCACCTCCGAATCGCTCGATAGAATGCAACTGGCAGTGGGTGACAAAGTGGTGATGTTAATGAAGGCGAGTGAGATTTATCTTCGGGATTAACTATAAATAAAAAAAGGTTTAAACATGAAAAACTGGATAGTCATAAGCATCTTAACGGCAACCCTACTAGAAGCCACCCCCCTCCCAAAAGGGTTCAGCGACATAAGCCAAGCCATACCCAACATCACACTGGATATCCGTTACTATGGAGAAAACAACTTCATAGGTCAACCCATAAAAGGCTACCACGCTCCCAAAGCGATACTCAGCACCCAAGCAACAAACGCCCTTAAAAAAGTGGAAACAGAGTTGGCAATCTTTGGTCTAAGCTTAAAAGTCTTTGATGCCTATCGCCCCCAAAAAGCTGTTGACCACTTTGTCCGTTGGGGGAAAGATTTGAACGATAAAAAGATGAAAGCCATTTACTACCCCGATGTAGAGAAGAGAAATCTCTTTAAAGAGGGCTACATCGCCAAGCGTTCAGGTCACAGCCGAGGTAGTACCATCGACTTAACGCTCATAGATTTAGAGACAAAAAATGAGTTAGATATGGGAAGTCCCTTTGATTTTTTTAGCAAATCATCAGCTATCCTCTACCCCCATCTCAGCCCAAACCAACGTGCCAACCGAATGCTACTACATACCATCATGATTAAACATGGGTTTAAGGCGTATAGTGAGGAGTGGTGGCACTTTACACTAAAAAATGAACCTTTTAAGGGGCGTTATTTTGATTTTGATGTGGAGTAGAGTTGTTATAGTTCAAAATAATATGCTATAATTGGGAAGTATAGTTACCAAAAATTAGATTTTTTAAGGAAGTATGGTGAAAAATATTCTTATAGAACAGAATCCTCACTGGCAAGGTAAAGAGAAAACCTATATAAAAAGAGAGAAGTTAACTCAACTCATAGAGTATCTTCCCTCTCGGCAAATCATTACTATTTCAGGCATAAGACGATGTGGAAAAAGCACCTTAGCGAGAGAGGCAATCAATCACTTAATTAAAAGTGGGATAAATCCTCATAATATTCTATTTGTGAATCTTGAACAGCCCTATTTTTTAGAGTATCAACATGATGCTAACTATTTGAATATCATTTATGATGCGTACCTCAAACTTGCCAACCCCCAAGGAAAAACCTATGTCATTTTTGATGAGATACAATTTTTTCAAAATTGGCAGGTGTTTATTAAAAGTAAATATGAGAGCAGTGATATTAAGTTTATCATTACAGGTTCAAACTCTTCACTGCTTTCAAACGATTTAAATACCCTATTGAGTGGGCGAACACTAGGCATTCACCTTGATACTTTTTCATTTAAAGAGTTTTTGGACTACAAAGAGATTCCTCACACCAATGAGATAGAGCGTCTAAGTCATAGAATTGAGATAGCCAGAGCCAAAGAGGAGTACTTAAAGTGGGGTGGCTTCTATGAGGTATTTGATGAACCCAATGCTCAGGTCAAAAAAGAGATACTTATAGGTTATGCTAAAAATATTATCTATCAAGATATTGTCCCTCGTTATGGTATACGAAATTCAAGTGAGTTGGAACGGCTTTTTTTCTATCTACTTTCCAATGCAACTTCCATTTTAAACTACAGTAAGTTGGCTAATATTTTTGATATTAGTACCAAGAAGGTCAAAGAGTATATTGGCTATTTTGAAGATGTTTTTTTACTAAAACGCATTGACCGATACCACAACAAGCCTAAAGAGAGAATTCGTTCAGCTAAAAAGGTTTATGTTAAAGATAATGGCTTTTTAGAGATTGCCCCAAAGCACTCCGAGAATCTTGGTATGAGACTTGAAAACTTGGTCTATAATATTCTCTCTTCAGCCGATAGTGAAGTAAGCTACTTACGAGATAAATATGAGGTTGACTTTTACAGTAAGAGTATACTTTATCAGATTACTTATGATTTAGAAGATGAGAAGACAAGAAAACGAGAGCTTGGAGCGTTTAAATACTTTAAAAATGAACGAACCAAGGGGTGTCGGATTGTTACGTTTGATAGTAATGAAATAGTTGAAGATATTGAGGTTTTGAGTTTTGATAAATTTGTTTTATGTGGTAATGAAGTGTAATTCTACCTATAGAATTTTTGTTATAATACTTCAAGAGTAAAAAGGAATGTTTAAATGTCAAATACAAAAGAATTAAAAAATTATCTCCTTGAAAAAGAAAATGCATTTTTATTAGATGAAGCTAATAATGGGAAAACCATTATGCTTTCAGGTGCTTGGGGAGCTGGTAAAACTCATTTTTGGCAGAATGAGATAGAGCCTGAATTATCAAAAGAGTTAAAAGATAATGATAAAGCTTGTGTGTATGTTAGTCTTTATGGAAAAGAGAATATTGAAACTCTAAAAAATGAGATTTTATTTAAAGCCTATGAGAGTATAAAAGAGGAAAATAGTCTAAAGAAAAGAGCTATTTCAGCTTTTGGGGGAGCAAGTGGAGCATTGTCTTTTTCAGCTTTTGGATTCAAGTTAAGTACAAAAGAACTTTCTAAAAAATTAGAAGCCTATGATGAAGAGAAAAAAATAGAAGAAGCAAAATCCTTTTTAATTGATGGTGGAGTTATATGTTTAGATGATTTTGAAAGAAAATCAGACAAGATAGATTTGAATGATTTGTTTGGTTTTATTTCTCAACTTGCTATTGATATGAATTGTAAGATAGTCATTATTTTAAATAGTGATGTATTCATAGGTAAAGAAGCAGAAGTATTTAGAAATGTAAAAGAGAAAACGGTTAATAAGTTTTTTGATTTTAACCCTAGTATAGAAGAATTATTTGAGTCTATTTCCGATAATAAAAAATATAATGATTTAGAAAATTATAAAGAAGATATTTTAAATGCCATTATTGAGACAAAAGAGAAGAATGCTAGGATATATATTCAGGTTTTGGATAATTGTTTGGAATGGTTGTATAAAAAAGGATTTTCTGAAAATAATATGCTTAGAGTATTAGTATTATCTACAGTTAACTTTATAAAAAATCATATAGTTTATGAATATAATATTAATAAATCAGGGAAAAAACAATATAAATTTATTGAGTCTTTTTATGATATTTATGAAATTTCAAACTATTTAATGAATCGTTTACCACAACATTATGATGGTTCAGGGTGTTCTTACCATAAAGAACTCTTGCATATGATGAATTCCAGTATTAATGAAGAAGCAAATGAAAAAAATAAATCAGAAGAATATTCAAGAAAATTAAATGAAGTGTTTAATAATAATAAAAAACTTTTTGAGGCTTTTGCTTTTTATATTCACGTATTAAAAATAGATGATATAGAAGAAAATATATATAATGAAATAAATAATTTTATAAAATCAGGAATTTTGATTTGATGGTTGAAGCTCTTGTAGGGGGTGATTGCTATCACACCATTAACCCATTATTGAAAATAAAATCTTGCCTTGTTGATTTGTCTTATATTGGTGCGTTGGAAAACAGCACTCTACGGAGTTCTTTATGCTAGAAACCCTAAAAAACCTAGACCTAACCCCATTCATACTCTCGTTTAAACTCGCAGGGTTAACCACGCTGATACTCTTTTTTATTAGTCTCCCTTTGGCATGGTATCTGTCTCAAACCAAGTCACGATTTAAACCC
>JAUTBZ010075989.1:0-17499 GCA_032361785.1 Lepetodrilus galriftensis
ACTAAGAATTTGCCCAACTGGGTTCCTGCTCATGTTAATCTTTGAAGAGATCTTTTCTCACTAAGAAGTTTTTCGCTAAAAGTTTCGACAATATGGGCCCTGGTGCCTAAATATCTTCCAAGTTCTTGAAGAGTACCTAAAGCCTTTAGACATTTGGAATATACCATTCTTTAATTAATTTTGTTGAGTATACATGCAGTATTTGTGGAAAATATCGGATGCTATTCAATTTCCATGGCCATTGCTGCCATGCTGTTTTTTTAACTGGTGACATACTATCTTCCTATCAACATCTCTCCCAAGTGGGTGATATCTTCCCATCCACATCTCCCAAATAGGTGAAGTGAGAAGGAGGCAGGCACTTTGATATCTAGAGTGCATGTCCCGTGGTGTTAGCAACGGATTCATTGCTATTCCTGATTTTCAATGGATGTTTCGTGGGACTAATAGTTTTGCAAGTCGTCATTTCCATTTTTGGGAAAATATACGAGATCCTCTGTGAATGTGGTCTGGAATAACGTATATCTGACCCCGAGATTAAGAAACGTTTTCTGATACAATTTCATGCTCAACTGCAAGTTGTATTCACAAATCCTCATAAAATTTTAGCTTGAGCATGAAATTGTACTCAAAATGTTTCAGAATATCTGGGCCAGTTCCAGATTTTCTGAAATATTTTCCAATATATTTTGTCGCATATGGGTGAAAGATTCCCGCAGCAACATTAACCTTCATAATCACTTGCTTACTCCAATATTTTTATTTTGAAGTAAAAATAATAAATTGAAACGTTTGACCATTGGATGACCAATGTAAAATTTGCTTTGCAATTTAACGTCACTTCTATCATGTGTCTTGCTCAGACTTTGTATCAAGCCTATCTGACACTGAAGCCCTTCCAGAGTATATTTATACATCGTCTCTGTAGCCGATGATAATTACCATCTTCATCCAGTCAACAGAATCTATTTTAGAATACCATGAAGAATTCCAGTAAATTCTGCGAGATAGGTTGAATAATGGTTTGATATTTCAAATCAAGTATGTATGCCACCTCGTTGTGACAAGAAATGGTTTATCACTGTGTATTGTTGTGCGGCTTCCCTCGTTCAGGTGGACTTGTTGAACTCGACTTTGTAAAATTGCAGTGATTTGTAAAAGACGTGCAATTTTGTAAAACCAAACTGCAATTTGTAAACTTGCCGCAAGTGGAGGGAAAACATATCTTGCTGTAATATGTAAAATATTCAACAAAGAATTTGTAGAGCTGAATAGAAACTTTTTAAACTGGTGATTTGTGTTGATGCATAGCTTATATAATGTGGCTTGAGCTATTTTGTTTTGTTTTGCAAGTTGTGTCTGTAATGTGTCGATTTTAACCCCCAAAACGTTGCATTAGATAGAGGTACAGAGTTTGGTAACGTGAGGTGTCTATTGGTAAACAGATGTCTCTACTTGTTGTATTCCATTCCTCCTTCCCACTACAAATACTGGTACTGACTTCCTATCATTCTCAGAGATAACATCTTCTGAAAAATCTATGTTCAGCCCTAGTTTCTCACCGATACATTTTCTTTTGTTTCCATTAATACGACTGGCCCTTCAGGGTGTTGTAATTGATGGCCCCAGCAGCCATCCATAGAAGTATATAATACCTGTAATACCTTGCAGAATTGATGGTTTATGTTGTGAAACTCATTTCTTAAAGTAGACAGACATACAAGAGTTTAATTAACCCTCTCCCTGCTGGACTATACACAGGCACAGCAATTTGTGTCATCTATGGTTACCTCCAGTATGGAGAGGGTTAAAGCAACAGCGGCAGGAATAGCATCATAGCTAATATTTATGGCATTGCGTATTCATTTCTAGATTATTTTTGTTAGCAAAGCGGGTCTATTTTCAGCATGAAAAACAGTGTTAAAGTTTGTGTTTTTTCCCCATTTTTTTGGTGTCATTCCACCGCCACTTGACACTAGTTTATCCAATTATCTGGTTAGAGGGTGGCCATGATAATTACATGACTCTTTCACCTGTTGGGGAAATGCACCCATTTAACCTGCTTCACGCCGGCGGCAATGAGAGTTGTCCCACAGAGAATGTTTTTTTATTTATTTTTTAGTAATCCGTCGAGAAGGCTCATTACTTCCGAAGACAGGAATTCAGTTACGCGAAGTAATAGCGTATTACGCTGCGCGAACATCGGAATATCTGGTTCTCCTTTGCCTGGGCTTTGATACGATTTGATCACCTGCCTAAGGGGCTTGCTGCAGCACCCCCCACCACGATATCCACTCTGTGGAGGTTGTACGCGGGGGATGTACCGCGAGATGTACCACGGATAGAAACTTCCACTGATGTCTGATCATGTTTCACCTGCTTTAGGCTACGTCTGTGTTTCGTCTACGAGCTCGTTTGGAACGCTGTTCATCTCTTCCGAATGTGTAACTCAAATACCTGTAATTAGTGGCACAGGTATACAGAACACGATATGAACGTGTATATAGGAAGTCATTACTTTGTATGATGTCAGTCTGGAAGTTATGTGTTGTATTGTGTGTTAATACAGACCTGTTAACCCTATTTCTGCAGTATGAATCACTGTTAATGTTTGATAGGCATCCCCGGTTGCCGCTAGTGTAATGAAGGTTAATTAATTTAACCCTCTCCATGCTGTAGTCAACCGGAGATGCCCTAAAAGGCAGTGCCTGTGCTTAATCCAGCGGTGAGAGGGTTATTATCAATACATATAAATAGAAAATATATATGTAACAATTGCATTTGTGTAATGTTTTTGAAGCCATATTGTATCAGTGTGTGATCTCAGTTGAACTCAATGCCTTGGGGAGTATGTAACTCCAAGTAGTAGACATTCTTCCATTTGATGCCCCTTTTATTAAATAGTTACGTTTGCCACTGAAAATATTTGCATATTTCCGTAAACTGTTATCGTCATGTATGGGTGAAAGATTTCCGCTTTTATCACTCACACTTGTTAAAATGTTTGATTGTTCTCAGTGCGATGGTCGCAACAATATACATTGCATTGTTACGGTTTCAACAACAATAAAGTTAGAATCATAAAAAACTAAATCAAATTGATTTATGATATTAATTTTTCGTTAATGAATTTTATTTATATGCGAACCCATTTTTTTGGCACAATGTTGGTAATCCTGCATGATGGAATAGATTGTCTAAACACCATCTTTCTGACGGTCCAAGTCGGATATAATAATTTATGTCATATGAATTTGTGGGGAACTTTATATCATATGTTACAATTTATGAATTGAGGTCATACTTTCAGAGATGTTGCTGGTACACATTTTCTGTATGGAATGAACCCAAACCAGATACTCGTGTTGTTCTTAATACTAAGTACTACCGGTGTACGTTCACTATCGGAGTTCAGTCTGGTGTAGTTTAACACTGTGTACACCACAGCTAATTCTTGTAGCCGGAGTGCACCTGAGTGCAAGTGTCAACGCACTGCGTAACGTAAATTCACATTTTTTCGAGTAACGCGTCTTGACAGTGTTATGTGGCAATGACGTATCGTGGCTGTTGTCATTTGTAAAGTGATTTACAATTTTTTTTTTTAATGTACATTTTTTTTTATCTTGAGAGTCGCTTTAATAATAAAATACATTTTTATGATTTACATTTAAAAAAAAGATTTTATTATCATATCACATCTTTCAATATTGATACATGTTTGTGTAATGTAATTATACTTGTCCCAAGAGCTATTTTAAAGATATAAAATTTCTTGGACTAAATATTGAACCAACTTTGACTGTTCGCCTTATATAAAGAGTTGTCTCCCCTGTTGCAGGTGTTGGAGCAGAAGCCAGATGGTATCTGGAAGGGCTACGTTGTACAGAGCGGAAGGATGGCCAAAACTGGATACTTCCCAGCAAATCATGTGGTGCTCGTCGACAGTCAAAGTAAGGAAATCACGTCAATGTTATTTAATTTATCGTTTTATTATTTTTAAATGTAAGTAATTCATATACTCTAAATGTTATTTGAAATTTTGTACAAAAATACATTTTTGAAATAACAAAACTTTCAACAGAAATAACTAAGTAAAACAATATAGTCTATATTTCTACATTATTTATTTTATAAGCCTGAAGAAAAAATTAAGTACATGTACGTAGGTACTCTTTTCATTAAAATACAAATGTGTTTTGCTACAGCAGTAATGCTGCCGATTCAAGAATCGATTCTCAAATACCTGATAATGGATTGTTATTCTTTTGTTTGTCTACATCAGTAGACAGCAGCCAGTTAACTTTTTTTATCGAATTGACAATCATCCATAATCATTTGGTATTTGTTTCGAGATCGCCGATCACTGAAGAAATTAATGATTTTTCGCCACAAAATTGCACTGGTTCTAAAACAATTTAACGGCCATATTTAATAGATAGTTATTAATTTTCATGCATGTTTTTATTACTTATTTTCACAGCTGTCGCAAAACAACAAGCAAGCAGCCAATCAAAGCGCATCAACATGCCGCCCGTCCCCGACCTCTTGAACCGGAGCCCGGGATACGTGGGCAATCACACCCATCACGGCGGGCGTCTCGGAAGTGTCGGGTCCGACGACGCCTTCCCCCCACCTCCATCTCCTCTCAACATGGCGCGGTCACATCATACAGGTGTGTGTACGTTTAAATGTAGAGCGATAACAGTATCAGCACTGGTTTCATAAGTCTTACTGTAAGATGTAGTTGTTTCAGCCAGTGCTAGTTGGCATTCATATTAACTTCTTATACTACTTGGTACCCATTCCCTGCTGGTTTAGTTCAAGCATCAATCCAGCTCTAAACACCAAGTCAACCAATCAACCCTGCTGGGTGAACAGAGGAATTTAAAAACTAAGTCGCTTGCCTAATATCACATCACAAGTATCATCATTGGTTGTCGTCATGTATGGATGAAATATCCGCTGCGACGAAAAACACTAATTCAATCAATCAATAGAAATCTTGTTCATCAATTTTCATATAAAGGAAATAATCTTGAAAGCGACTCTAAACCACAATTTAAACATAATAAATACATACACACAAAAAAACTCAATCTACATTCTCAAGATGTAATATTGTAAGACATCCAAACTCATTTTTATGGGGTCATCTCATGGTTCTTGTTCATCAATTTTCATATAAAGGAAAGAATCTTGAAAGCGTCTCTAATCCCCAATTTAAAAATAATAAAATAAATACACCAAAACAACCACCACAATCTACATTCTGAAGATGAGGGTCATCTCATGGTTTGACTCCTGGGTAGAGTATCTATGCTAAAAGTATTCCATGCTCAGCAATAAATAATACACAATCTATCGCACATGTCTGTTAGGGAATTCCACATTGTGTGCTGCATCCCACTGCAATATCAGATGCACAATCATCAGTACAATCTCCACTGCATTAATCAGAAAGTACGCCACCCACTTAATCCGTTCCATTCAAGGAAATATCAGCGAGCTACTCAAACTTGTCTATTATGTTTTCGCATGACCATGCAACACACGCTGGAGGTCGTATCAGTTCGTGTTGCAATATTTGTCCTGATGTTGTCCTAACGTTGTCCACGACACGAATTAAGCCACGACACATCAGACTGAAACCCCTAAGAGGTGTGACTGTGGTGTGACTGTGGTGTGAACAATGTTCTCTGTGCGACGCTCGGAGACCCATGTGCAACGAGATCTTCATCCGGATGCAGATGTTTCTGTGTCAATATTGATAGGAAATTAACTATAAACCATCCTTGCGCATTTCAACTTTGTATTGTACACATTGGTTGATGAGATGAATGAATTCTATGCTCCCTGAAGTAACCTCATTTTGAAGATGATCAGAAATTTTATGTCACGATGAATTAATTGTATGCCACTTAAATAACTTCTTTTGAAAGTTATGTGAAAATTACATTTTTCATGTCTTATCTAGTGTATAAAACATAATTTTGAAAATAAATTTGATATTGAGATGAATTAATTGTATGGCCCCTAAAATAACTTCTTTTGAAAGTTATCTTAAAATTACATTTATGATGTCTGTGTCTACACATCATCATTGATTCATTTGTACGAGAGAACGTCATGACACGATAACCTGGTCATTACACACAGTGGCTACGAGAACTCATTCCACTGTAAACAGATCATTGTGACCATGTCTGTATTTCCTGTGAAAGATTGCCGAAAACTTACTCAATTCACTCAATCGCATAATCTTTCCGCAGACTTTTTCCCAGTAAATGTTTCGAAGTGTGAACATCTAAATATGCATCTTGCCGACAAAGGAGCTCGTCAAGGTTCCGTTCTTCACTGAAATATTTATTCCCTGCACGAGTAAACAGAGTTATTGGGCAGCTAGACTTCAGCAGGGTGATAGAATGCTAGATAACGTAACTCCCCACTGCCTATTAATTGGGCAACCGCCGCATAAATATTGCATGATGCCAACACTGCTATCGATCGATTGATGCACAAAGTGCTTGTCATATACCGAGAGATTGAGAAATGTATATATTTAAGTATGTTCTGAGGATTCGATCTAGCCTTGGACATTTGGGATTGAAATGACTCGAGACAAAATTGTAACTAAAACTTCTCGTAATACTATTGATTGTGTCGGTTTTTTTTAATTTTTTTTTTAACCTTCTACAATGTGTTCTAGGAGTTGTTTGCTCAATGGTGCAGGTTTCGTATCTCAGGGTAAATTGTATGCCATCTTGGACCAAGTAGATGGTATACCTCCTTTGGTTGCTGTTGGCATACGGTATACCGTGTACGGTAATCTTTCACAAAATATTAACATCAATTAATGATTTTTCCATGCCAAACATTAACCTTTGGATGTATACACTTCCTGCATGAAGAACGATCCGAATAAATTTCCAGTAAAACTAACACGCATTGATTGACAACCGTTTTAGAGACAATTGGACACGTTTCAGCCAAATGGGACATTAATAGTACACCCATTTTCGTCTTTATCACTTTTGCATTCAGACCGTTATGGAAGTGGTCTTGTCCATAATTGACTGCCCCTTCCGTTATCTCCCGAGAATCCGCTCGGAACTTGATGCCATAAGTATTGACCATTTTAGCCATGTACAGTTCTCCCCAGGTGGCACTCTCTTGAAAGCCGGTATTCACAAGGGCTGCATAATATTTAAAATAATGGACGAACGTGTGCTAATACGGTACCATCTAACCAATCTCCCTTTGCTTGGGTGGAAGTAAACGTCCTGCAAATGATCAGGAGTCTTTGAGGTTTTGGCTGCCTACGGTGCATGCGGGGACTCCGGAACGTGCAATCTATTATTTAACCGTCGTCAAGCGTTTTCGGAAATCTAAAAGCGATGAAATACTGAGGAGAAGTTGTTTGTGGTGGAAAATGTGCGATTCTATTTTGATTGGGTTTCATCCCTTGGAGTGGAATGTATTCTAAATTTCCTCTGATTTCGTAGATGGCATTCGGGAAAGATTTGTTCAGGATTTGTTCACATAAATTTCTATTTTTCTCTCATTCAATTTTCACATGTAAGATTAAACAAACATTTTTTTCAATCCTACGATTATTTTCTTTCATTGACTGCACAAACGTGCTTAGAAGAACAAAAAATAAAAATAAATTAATATCATGATTTCTTTTCACTCTCAAATATTACTGGAAGAACAAGAAATACCGTAACTTCTTTTTTTTTAAATTTCTCAGGATTGCTTTTATTGTCTAAATCATCCTACATGTATACATACACAATTATTTGCAGAAAAAAATAATTACACATTTAATCTCAATAAAAACAATCCAGAATTGTTTCAGAATCCATAATTAGCTTTCTAGCCACAGCTCCTTATTATTTTTATAACCTACTTCTATAAACTTTATATGTTCTCCTGTCCTACTTCTTTCCTTGGTACTAAAAAGCCAGTAATGTTTAATGTGGACATTTATCTGTACTAGGTCACTTGAAGCAGTGTCATGTTTGAGGTTATTGTCCAAACAACTTATATACACACCTACATGTTAATAACCTGTAGTGAAACATACACTGTTGATACCGCCTGGTAAACCAGTACGGTACTGTTAAGTTATATCATAGCATTTAGCGTGCTCATCATTAGATAATGGTAATTAATCCTAGGTAAGCTATATCTTGGCCTAAATTTGAATTTCAACATCGTAAATTAGTTAACAAAATTCACAACGCACAACCTTCAAACATTTTCCATAATTCTGATGATACAAGTATTTCACCAACAAAAGGTCAAGACATGTAGATATATGTGGTGTAGGATTATCAGTTCTTTAGGTTTATTACGTATCGTATGGGTGTAAGATTGCCACTGTGCCGTAAAACAGTAATTTACTCTTTAGGTTTATACAATATACATTTTGTGTTTTAGTCACTTTAAAAAAAATCAATACTGCATGTACAGTGTATTTTTCATCTCAATGAAATCATTTAAAAATCTAAGTAATCTTCATTTTTTACATAAGAAAATATATAATTTCATAATTTCATGTGCTTGTTTGCTGTAGTCCACTACAGAGTAGACTGCAGACAGATACATAAAGCTTTGAAGTAGCCTGACGGTATGGCGTTTACATGCAATGTACATATAGACCATTCAGCAAGGGTGTTATCTTTGTCCACCACTATTGCTGTATGCAGCCAACATGAATTCCCTGGCTGATGGATACCAACATGTGCTGTATGGAGATGAATGGGCCATACCCAGGGTTATGTTTGCGATAGAAACTGGTTGATTTTACCATGTATCGGCCGTGGATGTGCGCTTGCATATGAACCATCCTTGGCCTTCAATACAGTAGCGCCTTCGATAGGTGTCAGGTATTTTGCTACCTGAAAGATAAGTACGTACAGTGCTTGAATGTTTTTCAGTGGAAAGACATTTGTTATCGCCAGGACCTTACCAACAGATTATTTGGGTCGGTGAACGATAAATATAGTTTTTTTTTGTGCCTATTCATCAGTGCCCTGTACTTGTTTCATTATCACGCGCTTATCTGTCAACCTTGCCAACAACAGGAAAATAACAGTTTAGGTAAATATTTTTCTTAGTTTAGATATTCTCAATCTTCTATTAAAATTCACATTTGCTACCAAAATCCACCTCATACCCACCCTTGCAATCCACACCACATACCCTAGGTAGATGTCTGTAGAGGTAGCCTAGAATAGGTAGAGTTATTCCCAGACAACACACATATTTCCAGATCAATATTACACAGGATTCTAAACAAAAACAAAAAACCTCCCTTCCAAAATAAAAACAAACACAAAAAAAAATACCAAGTCGTTAATCCAATTTTACAAGCCCGTATCTTGCTGTGAACGGCAGTTAGTGAGCAATTACCGCGCAGACTGATATGTTTGTTGAGTAACACGACCAGTGATGTTTGATTATTGGATCTGATTATTTTGATACAGACTATAGCACAGGAGCCCACCTTGGGGTTCACAACATTGGCCGGCTACCAAGTGTTGCTCAGGCGGGAGAGCGACACAGAGAAAGAGAGTGAGAGACATCACATCCACTAGGCTTACAGTACTGCACCATAGCATAGACCCACTGCACAGATAGAGAGTGGCGTTAGAACTCGGTGTCTGTAGCCGGCACCAAGGACATACCCCGACCACCGACAGACACCAGCGACCACCGACAGACCCCAGCGCGGCGTGGTGATTTATATTAACCAGGACTAGCTGATCTACTACCTTCAGCCGATGTGTTTGAGGAGATGTTGATGTGTTAGTTAGCTTGTCGTCTGTCTGTGTGTCTGTAGCCTGGTCATCTTTCTCCTTACAGACGTGGTCCTGGAGGCGAACCACCATGGACACCACTCTCCGTCGTACCAAGCCACCGGTCACCAGGTGAGTCACGCGTTTGGTGGTGCTGATGTGGATGTGGGGCTGGTGTGGGTGTTGTTGATTGTACTACTGATAATGATGATGATGATGATGATAATGATGATGATGATGATAGAATTGGTGCTGATGTGGATGTGCTGCTGGTGTGGATGATGATGGTGGTGGTGGTGCTGATGTTGATTGTACTACTGATAATGATGATGATGATAGAATTGGTGATGATGATGTATGTTGTAGCTAGATGATGACATTCCTGGTGATTGTTATGACAATGATGATGACATTGAATTTGATGTAAATGTAGATGACATTCACATCAATGTGACATGTTATGATGATGATGATATTGGTCATGGTGATATATACTGTGGGTGATGATGTTCAATTTGATGATAATTGTGAAGATCACGATCATGATCATGATGGTGATAATGTTGTTTTTGTTAATAGAGCAGTACTCTGGTATGATGTGGATGATGTCATTCCTGTTGATTGTGATGATAATAATGGCGATAACTGGTGGTGATGTGGATGATGACATTTATTTTGATGATGATAATGGCAATGTCTTTGATGCAGACATTGATGATTGTAGTTCTGGTGATAGTGGTGATGACATTGATGTAGATGGCGGTGATGTTGATAACGTTGATTCTAATAGTAAGCATTATGATGATAACAAGAAGATTATTTTCTTGATGTTCGTTATGTTAAAACATAATTTTTCATAGCTTGTATACTATTTTGATATTTTATTCTCAGAAAATCCTATTGTCATGAACGATGAACTTACGTTTACATTTATCACTAGATAAAACCCAACACATCTATCATCATAGACCTGTCAGCAATTGATTTTAGATTAAAATAACTTGGGAAATTTTCAAAGTTTAAATTATTTTAAAATCAATTCTTGGCCTCTAGATAATGTGTCTGGTTAGTCACTAAATGTCAAATAACGTCATGTTCGGGGGTTGGGGGGGTGGGGGGAAACGCCTGCAGGTGTTGATCAAAGCATAGGCAGTGGCGGTATTCAGATGCATTTTCTGTGTCTGGGTGGGACATAGACGAAGCAGATGCAGCACCCCCACAGATTCACGCGTATTATTCGAAAGATCCCGGGTATGACGACAGGTGAGACGGCAGCTGATGGAAGCTGTGCCGCGCACTTTACAGGCTTGAATTTCACTTTATATGCTTACGTTTTACTTCACGGGCTTACATTTCACTTTACGGTCTTACATTTCACTTTACGCGGACGACAAAGCATGCCGTGATCGCACCAGAATATTTACAATGTATGTCCATTGAAGCACTGCTGTGGGATGGGTGATTACTTTTAGGATAAATTGTATCGGTTTTGTGGAATTGTTGACACTGTGTCACTAAAGCGTGTCATTATCTCCTAGCTGCTGCCACAGCACAAAGAACGGAGTTATCAGTGCGTGAAATTATTCGTGAAGTTTAGATTTGGAACACATTTTATTTTTGTTTCCTTTTCAAGTATTCGAAAGTCAGGATGGTAACCAGCCATGGAGATATAATTTTCAGTTATCATTGGGAAATTTAAAAAAAAGCCAATAGAAATATCAAAGTTCAAAATGGAAAGCAGCGATATTAATTAAATAATCTTGAAAGTGGTTCTACAACTCAAATGGTTTCCTTTGAATGGCCATTAACTTTGAACGCTAGGTACATTTATTTCTAATATTCTATTCATTGTACATGTGTTATATTATAAATTTTATATTATTCCTTTATTACTCTCAGGCTTAGTCCGACTAAGGCATATATGATAGTATTCACTTGACTAGTCATTTGACCTTTAACAATATGAAAGATTATCAATTTATTCTTACCGGTAATTTCGGAAATTCAATTTCTATTTTCGAGAGCCTCAGGATTTCTTTCATATTTTTTTGGGTAATATCACCCTTTGAAATAATCGAATAATCAGTGCACAGATTTAAATTCTAAGCTTGTAAAGACCCGATTTCAAAGGTCTTTTTTAATCTGCAAAAATGAAAAATACTTTTTGTGAAAATGAAGGATAGTAGTTTTGGGAATGATGCTTTTCAAGGCATTAATGTGCACGACTCGTATCTGAGTATGCTCCACATTGCATCAACAATTAATCACATATATAACTTGTAATAATCATGTCATATGTCGAGCGACATCTCCCAGGTGCGTTAGTGCATTGGGAATGTCGTCAAGCCATCCTCCTTAGTGAAAGTACCTCTTCAACTATATATCTGCCCCCATTTCTGGTATTAATCTTGGTTAACATACACAGGGAATAACTGCTGATAAATCTAAAGAATCCACTCATCTCGTAAATTGACATGTACAGGTTGGAAAGTACATTAGGAAGTGTGTTTATGTAACCCAAGACGAGTATATAAACCTGTTTCCTAAGATAGGTAGGCCTGAAAATACATCGGCTCAATCAAGCGATTGACGTGATGCGTGTTCAGAAGGTATGTAAATGTTGGCTTTATCATTAAAAAAATTATGCGTATGTGAGGAATTGTGTCGGGGGCCAGGTGCCTTGATCCTGCGTAGATTGTTGCAAGATATCAAAATGTACAGCAATAAGTCATTAGGAAGGCTTCTGATAACGAGGAACTTCTCACTGTGTGTGCAGGTACTCGTTTTGAGTACAACTTCAAAGGGAGGCGATAATGATGCCATTTTCATTGGTATTCAATGGCTGATAGCATCGGTCTTCATAAGCTGGTTCGTCGCAAATGGGTGAAAGATTCCCGCAGCGCCGTTAATCTCCATATTCACTCACTCACTCATAAGCTGGCACTATTGGTCTTCCAGGTTTGGTCATGTTGGTTTTCCATAGATGGGAGGGACTATTTGCTATTATTACAGGAGGGACTATTACATATTGTACATCATTGGTACCATTCCATGGTTGTTGCCATTGATGCTCCATAGTTGGCATTATTTGTTTTCCATAGTTTATGCTATTAGTCTTCGATGGAACCATTGGTCCTCCATAGTTGGTAGCATTGGCTTTACATAGATTATGCCATTGGTCTTTGATTGTTGGCACAATTGGTCTTCCATAGTTGGAACCGTTGGTCTTCCATTGGTAATACATTCGTTTTACGTACTAGTAGTTGGTATCATCTTTATTTCATAGTTGGTATCATTTATATTATATAGTTAATTCCATTGGTCATCAATTATTTGTACCATTGATCTTACAATAGTTGGTACCATTGTACTTTCACAGTTGGCACCACACCATTGATCTTACAATAGTTGGTACCATTGTACTTTCACCATTGAACGTTCATAGTTGGCACCACTGGCACTTTAACCATACACAACACTTGCCCTTTTCCAAGATGGTACCAATGGCTTTTATCCTTCTCCAAAAATACATCCTTCCATTGATGCCCTGAAAGCCATTTGCAACATGACATTGCATGCATAACTGTACTATACAGTCCAGTCTGAGGAAGAATCCAATTTTTATCCAGACACCAGTTTGGAGAGCGTCCAATAGTAGCGGTGTACATCAGGGACGTGGGACGACAAATTACACGTGGGACGTCAAATTACACGCTCACATACGTGGGCTCCATTTCCCAGCCAAGGGACGGTCAGTCCATAGCTATGTGGTTTCCAAGGAGCCATGTTTGTGCTGGTAATTGATAATGGGGTATAATCCATCGTGGTACAATTGGGCCTGTCTGAGCGATATGTTGTGTTACGTCCAGTTGGCAGCCAATGTTTTGTCAGTTGCTGCTGAATATTAAATTTCTGGTGTATATATCTGGACAGTGTTATTGTAATGTCATATGTATACATTTCATGACAATTATGAATGGTCGAGTCATTGTTTTATGTCAGGTTCGCAGATGATGTTTTGTCAGTTGCTGTTGAATATTAATTTCTTGCGTATATCTGAACAGTGGTTAGGAATGGCTGTGTCGTATATACATTTTATGATGTCAATAAATTGTCGAGTCACGATCGATCTTCGGGGAATATAGTCCACAATTTATATTTGACAAATACTGTGGTAAGTACGGTATAGGATATTCTGTTAACCGACATAACGCGGCACCACAAAAGTAATACTAGAATCACTGAAAATGAGAACTTTTATTCATTCTCGACTTCAGCCAGCGAAAATGGGTTACGTATTACGAGGTCGATCATGTCTTGGGCGTTAGTGGGACCTTTCGAGCTTACGCGAGTTCACTGAAGCAAGAGTGGCAATGCCTCAGTGGTCGTCTCCTCCGTGCCATGAGCAGTTAAATAGATTCCACTTCTCATTACAAGCCAAGCCGTGCCAGAGGTTGATGTATTGGACAAGCTACAGGAGCCACTGTTGCATTATCCATGACGTTTCTTCTTCCGTCTTGACTTCTGCAGTGGCTCTGGACACGGGGCTGCTTTAGTCACGGAGGAATGCAACGGCAGTTACCAGACCAAGAACGTACTCACTCTTGCTGCCTACTTTATAGGCGCTGTCACAGACGGTGGTTGGGCCCTGGTTGGAGGTGATCGGCAGTGGCACCAAGTACTGTAAATGCCACATTCGTCAGTATAAGGAAGCTATTATTTGCCCATGAAGTCTGACTGTTTTGTTGGTGTTATTTGTGTAGGGTTGATTAAGAAGAGTGGATAGATCCTGTTTGTTTGTCCTGTATTCTGGGTCTGTAGTGCTGGGGTCTCGTGTTGCAACCAGGTGTCGGTTTTGTTTTTTTTTGCTTCGTGGCTTTGGTGTGGAAGTTCTTCCTGTTGTGAGGAGATATCTATCTACATCTTCGATTGCAACGTGCTGCATTTGTGTTCAGTTAAATATTGATTTGTCGTAGAGCTAGACGTAAAATAGTGATTGGGAAAGATAAAAAGTCAGATCTAAAATTTATATTTCCAATTTTTTCATTTTTTTTTCTTTATCGACGTTAATCAATATTTCTAACATCTATTTTTTATTTTTTTTTATTTTGGTAATATTCTACATTGGTAATACCCGGTATTCTGCATTTATGAACAATCACTATCATTATAATATGTAGGTTGATTATTGTTATTGAGAATTTCAAAGATTCGTCCAAGTAGAACAATCTGGGCCCTTCATGGACAAGACAGTTTGCGTAGATATAGTTAACGTTCTGATCCATCATCTTATTGCCATCTGGCACCTACAGATACTTGAGGCCACCGTGCTCGTCCTTGTTTTTTTTCCTTTTCCCTTTGGTTTGTGACAGTTACCTTGTTTACAGATAACTGATGGTTTCATCATGGAACTGCATTTGATGACTACAGAAAATCTGATGAAAATTTGATGAATATAGAAAATATACAGAAAGTGCATTTGATGAATATAGAAAATACACAGAAGTATATCTCGTAGCTATAGAAAATACACAGAGAAGCGTTCTCCTGCAGTGTGTGTACCTTGGAGGGCTTCCAGGTTACTATTCCCCATCCTACTGCTGGGGCTTTTTAACCCTCTGTCTGCTGAACTAATCACAATCCTGCCCTCATAGACATCCCACTGCTAGCCTCCGTCATTGTAAAGGTTAAGAGATCATTGAACAGAGAGTATTCTCATCAACAGTCGTTCAAACTTTTACTCAAATTTACTCAATTCTACTCAATTTTACTCAAATTATGGTCGAAAGATGGGATTTTTTAAACCTAAATCTTCATTGAATGTCAAGTTTATGTTTATATTTATGATTGTAATGTTTTGGGCGGTGTTGTGAAACTCTTGATATTGGCTGTATGAGTGTAATAAAGGGTGTTCCGGTGCAGATGCCAGCCCGTAGTGATGAGCAAATCTCCGCTGGTCAGTTGTGAAGTGTGTGGCATTTACTCCGCCATTCCGAACTTTTGTTATATCCATCAGCACCTGTCTCGCCGGTCTTGTGGAAGCTTTGGCTCATAAATTGTCAGATGGAAAGCTCCATTTTGCGAAAAGTAATTTCCGAAGTAGAAGGCCAATGCTGTCGAAGCATAGCAGACGGAGACTGCTTTTCATCGGAAAGTTTGTGGTTCCGATTCAACTGAAATTTAAAGTTTTTGTAACTTTTTTTTTATGTTTCTTTTTAAAGTTCAAGTTACTTGTCGGGGGGAAAATCCATGTCCAATTGCATGCTGACATTTATTTTTAAGATCATAACTGAAAAAAATATTGTTTGACAATTACTGCTCCTTTGATGAAAACTGATGTTTGATTATGTCTCAGGATATTTTAGCTGGATGAAAGACATCGTCTAATTGTTGATTCAGGACCTTGGAATGTTGAGACATGAATTTCTGTGAAATCTTCTTCACCTCAAGCATTCTCTTGTTGTTTTAAATAAGTTCCTTTTTTTTTTAAATATATACTTTGTGTGGAAGTATTTACATTGTTCACAGATTCCTCAGTAATTCGTGAAATGTACAGGTGGAATCTTAACAGAAAGTGACATAAGAATTCAGGATAGGTGATTTGGGGAGCGAAATAATCAAATCTCCGAAGTAGGAAGTGGGGAACAACAAAGGATGTTTTTTTATAAGTTGGCACACAATTTGCCCTTAGATTCTCTGGGTTTCCTGTGTTGAATACAGGAATCAATGGCAGGAATCCCACATTCAGCCACAGGTAATGCTGTGCTATTGTTGTGGGGGTTTTCAAATTGGTTCATTTCCATACCAAAAGTCCCTGCTGTTTTCTTGTTCTTTTTCCAACTGAACAAATAGTTGAGATGAGCCAGGCGTTTTTGTTTTGTCATTGAAATGCATTATTCAACTTTTTCTCTTTGGAAATATTCAGATCTCTTTGAAAGGATTTGTTTTTAAAATAACTGAGGTAATATTGTTCAGGGATAAGGTCATGTCTAAATGAATGACTAATGTATGCCTTGAAATATTTTTAGTTCGATGGCCTTTTTATTCAGTAGCATACTGTAAGATCACTAAGAATTTTGTAGAAAACTATGTACTAAAATAATACAGAAGGCGACAGAAAGGTTAATTCTCTGACTTGCCAGTTATATTTAATTACACATGTTTAACCCTCTCCCTGATGGATTAGGCACTGGCACTGCTCTTTATGGCACCTCCAGTTGATTTCAACATGGAAAGAGTTAAATTTAAAAAAATATGTTTTATTGCTTTTACCGATTTTTAATTCCATGGGAATTATACTTCATACTCTGTGACTGCTTCAGGAAATCTGCACCCAGCATCTTAATTGCTCATCAATCTACAGATTGCATTACTTCAACATTTGTTACATCATTTGGTAGCTGCACATGAAGTGTTAATCATCTGTTGAGAATGATATTGAACCTTGGTGGCATTTCGAAATGTGTGAATTACTTTGCAGAGTGAAAGGAGAGAGAGAGAGAGACACACACACACACACACACACACACACATACACATACACATACACACACACACACCTGCGCGCGCGCACAGAGATGGTAATGGGAGAGATACATCCTTGTAGAAATAACTGGGTTATGACTGGAAAAAGAGAGCAATGAGAGAGAGAAAGAGAGAGAGAGAGAGAGAAGAGAGAGAGAGAGAGAGAGAGAGA
>JAUTBZ010076100.1:0-17492 GCA_032361785.1 Lepetodrilus galriftensis
GGAGAGGGTGGTTCTGTAGGGGTGTGGGGGACTGTGTATCTTGCAACAATGTTCAGGATATGGTCTGCTGTCATTCCACAGAGCATTCATAGTCCTACAAGTTAGCGTGTTAGCGTTACAACTCTCGTAGCGTTACGATCATTCCGCGGAACGGACCCCAGATATCCATCACTTGCAGTTGGCCAATGAGACACAGCGTTACTCAGCTCACCTCTGGGACATGTTTGAACGACCAATTAGAACCCTTATAGATGTGTTTGGTGACACAACACACTTCTTGGCGACAAATTTGTTTGCACAATGAATTACAACCGTCATAGATGCGTTCAGTAACATAGCACTCCACCCACATTCCTTAATACTTAATGTCAGCCTCAATTCATCACTCACAATGGTGAATTGCTCTTCTAATGGAATGAAGATCAACTCGATCAACTCAAAAGACTATGCCAATTGACTTCTAATTTCTCATGGATTATTTAACTTTATTTAGCACACAGGGTATGAACTTTATTTAACACATTGGGGTGTGTGATATCGTCTCGAAAATTGACAGGGACATTTCAATCAAGCGTTGGCTTGAATTTCCACACCTGGTTGATGAGACTCCGTGAAGGGATCAATCTCCCATTGAAATAAGGGCAGCATCTAGAAAAACATTTTTGTTTTCTTTGATTGTAGGCGGCATCTAGAAAAGATGTTTCTGTAAAATAAATGTAAAATGGAGCATTTGAAACAATGCTTCTGGAAAATAGGTGGCATCTAGAAAACATGTTTCAGGAAATAGGCAGCATCTAGAAAACATGTTTCAGGAAATAGGCGGCATCTAGAAAACATGTTTCAGGAAATAGGCAGCATCTAGAAAACATGTTTCAGGAAATAGGCAGCATCTAGAAAACATGTTTCAGAAAATAAAAGGAGCGTTTGAAACCATGCTTCTGGAAAATAAAGTGAACATCTAGAAAACATGTTTCAGGAAATAAGCGGAGTATCTAGAAATTATGCTTCAGATAAATAAAGGTAGCATCTATAAACCATTTTTTCCAGGAAATAAGGGAATCAGTTGTGGAAACTATATTTTGAGGGTATTAATTTATGAGGAACATGTTTGCAGGGTAATGTATGAAAAACAGTTTATAAAAAAGCAAGTTTCTTGGAAATAAGGTGAACCCATGTTTCAGTGTTCCTATGGGATCTCACCTTCAGGGGATCAACTAGGGGGATCAACTGGCTGACAAATGTCGGCCTCTGTCCTGGAGGCTCAGAGAGGCCATTGTCATGTTTGAAGTATTGACCCTCCCCGCTCATCCCTCATTAAAACACAATTCCATGTTATCACGGGGTGGGCCTGGATTGTCCCTGTTCCAGATGATTAGATACCGGGGCTTGATGACCAACAGATCTATCTTGCTTTAGCTTGACAACAGCCGCTAATGCCGGAACATGAGCAATTCCTCAGAAGGGACTTACCGAGATTCCGTCGTCTTGGAATGTCTTAATAATGAATTCCGCGGACATTAGCAGAGGCAGGGGCAGATACAGACTTTTAAGTATAGGGGGGGGCTCAAAGTGTATTTTAGAGAGGGCTCATAATTTCACCATAATACATAATATATGTTTATTGAACAATATTTTCCAATTCTAGGGGGGGCGCAAGCCGGGTGAGCCCCCCTTTGGATCCGCCCCTGTAATGGGGGTTTAAGATATGTTTAGGGGTAATAAGACTGGAGGTTTAGAGGCAATTAGGTTTACTTGTCTCTTAAAAATTGGAGGAATTACTTATTTTAACCTTTTCTTGATGCTGCCTAGATATCAAAACACAACACGATGTCGATGAAGGTTCATTAACCGTAATAAATCACCAATTCATAATACTAGTAACTACAATTCATATGCAGTACTATTTGTTACAAGGCTAAATAAAATAGTAAATCTAAGCACATTCCATGCCGTTGGCCAACAGGAACATGTCTGACATTTACAAGTGTCTACATAGAAAGCCGGGTAGGACCTGTGACAGTGGTGTGGCTGATTCCAATACAACTGTCACAGCATGATAAGAATGCAACCCCTGCCTCCACAAACAAGTCCTTTCTGGGAGGTCGAGAGGTGAGAGGTCACAGCCCACTGACCACCTGAAACTTAGAGGTCTCCTTGGGCCGTGAAACAGATGGAGTTTATTGCTAGTCACAATGTTTGTCACTTCACAATGTTTCGTGGATAGTTTTAAAAAATAAAAATTTCATCATGTTCACAAACAGTCAAATAATTCAGGAGATAATTATTTTTTGTAAAATGGAAGGTCATTATTGAAATATCATATTTATTAATTTTAGCTATTGAACAGTGGACGTTGCAGAGTCGGAGTGTAGGTTAAATACTAGGTTATATCGACACTAGAGTGGTGCTGATGAAAGCTTTCAACGTTCTAACGCTCAACTTTCAATGGCAATATATATATAGCTACAGCTGGCCGCATTGTTGGCAGCCTTTAAATGAAATGTATACAGCATTACACCTGTCTGGATAACAGCAGAAATATTTTATATCCTGAAATGTCTTGACTCGTTGCATAGTACTCATTGGAAGACATCAGTATATACATTTAGTACAAAACTCATTCTGGTACTCAATGCTACCCATAGTGCACATTGGTACACAAACACAGTTACCCTGGGTATCATTTCTCAAAGCTCTCATATCGACTATGAGACCATAGCGCTTTCGTAAGTGCCCGATCTCATATATCTACTACGAGACCATAAGGACTCTCACAGCCATCTCTAATACGTACAAGGGGATCATGCACTTACAAGAGCGCTATGGTCTCATAATGGATATGAGAGCCTCGAGAAAGAATACCCAGGTACATAATATGCAATGGTGCATACTGGTACTCAATGATACACATAGTGCACACTGGTACACACTTATACTGGTACACTGAGTACCATATATATGCAATGGTGCACCTGTATCCATTGAAATACATATATCATTTTGCAAGTCAATCCTGTACAGTTTCATGCTACTTCATAATATCATGACAGTGTCTGGTTATCTGGGGAGACAAGCCTGTGATTGTAGTGGTCGTAGTTGCAGGCTATAGTAGAAGCTTTGTTGTTGTGTTTGTTGTCGGCAGGTTGATGTTACTAGCGAGGTGATGGTCAACATGGCACAGATGCGTGTCTGGTGTGAGGTCTGTTTCAACATGTTTGGGTTTTCACCTCCTTGGTAAGGCTTCAGACCAGATCATCCCGTCCGATAAACACATTCACAATATGGTCAGTGATCAGAGTTAGCTTCAGCCTGGATTGAGACTCATGTCCTTGTCCAATATTATATTTGTAAGCAGTTCCAAGTTTCCTTGCTTGTTATCATGATCATGACAACAAGCAAGGAAACTTGGAACCGCTTACAAATATAATTTTGGACAAGGAAATTTTGAACTTGTTCGTTTCTTTTAATACCAGAATAAACCCTAACATACAAATATGCATTACTGGATACACTTCACATCATGTTTAATTACATACAACTTGGTTTTAATGGTTATCAATGACATTACGTACAATGAATAACACGTTAAAATAATATGTCCTGCACATCTTGTACAATAGTAACAATGTTTCCTGTGGTGCTGACAACAACCATAAACAAAAAAGGCAAGTGTGACTAGAAGAAATACCATGCTTTGAAAGTCATCAAATATTCTGACTCATGAATGACACATGAACGACCAGCTATGAATGATACCTGAATGATAACATCTAGAATGGCACCTTCTGTCAGACAATACTCAAAGACCTCTAAGCTGCATTCCTACAGGCAGGGTTTATCAGCAGCCGGTGAAACGAAACCTCCACCCACAATCCAGGGTGTGTTTGTACAAAGTGAGTGTAGCCCTGTAGATGGAGTAGTTGGCATGTTAGTTCAGTTAGTCCTTCAGATACTGCAGTGTTCCAAATAGAGGGGTCCGGGTGTCATTTGAAAATCTGCAATGCTAAGGGATCTTGACCTCCTGCAAATACAGATTTGACCACCATTTACATTGGGCTTAGGGAACATTATCTCCTTATTATTTTCTGAATTTCTAACACTGTGCTATGTTGGACATACAAAGGGTTAGAGCAATAACACCATATCTACACTTTACCCTATACTGAATAAATTGCATTTGAAAGTTTGGGAGGCAACTTAAAAATAGAAACACTAACTTTTGTTTTATTGAATATCTTCAAAAGTATGTATCTGATTGACATAATATTTTTTTGGTTAAGGGTTTGCACATGGGTGATGCTCAATATGCTTAAAACTCATTTTCACACTATTGCGAGATAATGCGTTCTGGCTGTAACCCCTCGAATTATTAGGCGGTGGTCCTTCAACCCTGTTCTGTACAGCTTTGACCACGCTGAGTCTGATCCCGCTTTGTACGAGTGTACCTGACTTTGTTGAATGGAGAATGGAGGAAACCAGCTGTGTTAGGAATGCCGGCTTGTTTTCACTGATATCCACATAACCGTAGGTTTCCTAGTCGTGATATTAACAATAACAATAACTGGCAATTATTGTGTACACCGATGTCCAGATGTAATCATCATGTGGTGTCTGGTCAGGCAATGTCTGCTGGACGTCAAGTGACCAGCTGTGAATACAATGAATGGATGGCTGGATGGAATGCATGTCCTTGTATTGGGAGACTGGTCAGAATATGGGGCTGTGTTAGATGCAGTGCAAGTTCCTCGTATTGGATGGTCATGGTCATTTATTAAACTCTTTGAATAATTGGTGATTTCAATGACAAGGTTTCCGGATGAGGAAATACAGTTTCTTACTTACTGGATATATGCAGTATTGTATCATTTGTATATTTGTTAGATAGTTCTTCACATTGGATGATCATTGGTCATTGATTCAACTCTTTGAATGATGAATGGTTTCAATGAGAAGAGGGTTACCATTAGGACAAATGAGGAAATACAGTATATTTTTTTTACAGTATTGTATCAATAGTACATTCATCTTCTACTCTCAGGTGTGTACTGTTAACATGGTTATAGGTATAATTAGATCACATGCTAGCATGTATTCATTGCTGAATGGACTGGAGTTATTTAGATCACCAATAGCCCCAGGACAAGATTCTTGATGGTCATTTTGCTGTTGAACCACCAGATGTCGTCAAGAAACTGGTTCAACTTCATCCTAAGGCTTTGGATCTGCCACACCTGTACTATAAATGTTGAAGATATTTATTTTGAAACTGGTGTTGGAATGATGTTTTCTATGTACAACATAATTGGGAATACCAATCTCTGTTTACTAAATGGTAAAATGGCTACTACAATTTGTCAAGATTATAATTTGTAAAAATACCATCATATCTTGTAAACAAAATCTCTTGATTTATCTTCTTTTCTTCTTTTAATTGATCCATTTTCTGCAATATTTCAAAATGGCTGCCCATTATATATTGCACGGCACTCATCAAGCCACGTACACACCATTTCTGACCTTAAATCCCTTGACATCAAATATTATTTCAAGCTTCGTTGTTTAAGATATGAAAACATTGCAGATCGCTTATGCTGATGTCCTACAGGCAAATTGTAGCTGCAGGTCGTCTGCCTGTGTTCATGTGGTATGCCCTGTCCCCGCCCTGGGGCACATACCACGTTCTGTCCGTAGGCCTACTCCTGGCAGCTAGCTGTGGCCCTAGCAGAGGTACATCTTCACTTTCTGGCCATGGGGAGGTACATATTTACACTCTGGCCCTTGTGATTTATGTGGAACTTGTTGAAGTCTTAACTGATCCCCAAACAAGATTGCATTCCTCTTGGGTAACTGTGCTCGAGTTCCCCTTCCACCCATCCCTGGGGCGGTCTCCCTCCATCCACCCAGCTGTCTCCCTCCAGCTCTGCAGTCCCACTCCACCCAGTCTTGCAGTCTCCCTCCGTCCATCCACCCAGCAGTCTCCCTCCAGCTCTGCAGTCCCACTCCACCCAGCTATCCACATCCACTCAGCCCTACAGCTATTCCAGTAGATTGTACATGTATCACCTGTGGCCTTGAGAGGCTAAACATATGACAAGATGATTATATATGTTGTATTTGTGATGTATCTGAGAGGTATCTAAGGTACAACACGAATACATGTCACTTTTTATGAACGAAAGGATATAAGAAAAGGAGATGGTATGGTCCATTGCATAGACCTTTAGTATGATACACATTATCTATAAGAGACTGCATATTGCTGACACATGCATTTCTGTCTTTCCCAGGGTTATCTGGTTGTAAACATAGCCTGGTCCTCTTTATCTCACCCCGTCTGACCTCCAGGCTATGGTCCAGGGGATACAATATATCTAGCTAATTTACCTGGCTGGGTGGATCAAAAACATTTGTTCTCGAAGGCTTGAAAAGACTCAGTTATGTCTGTTTGATGGCTGTGGACATGAATCACAGTGTCGTGTTGCTTCAGTCCATGCCGGCCATTGTGTCTGTCGTGTGGAGGTGTGCGGAGACATTTTGCATTGCCACCCCATGTATGCAGTGTCCATTTAACAGGCCTGTGTCCTTGCTTGGCCGGCAGCGGTCAAGGTATTGTCTTCTGGTGGTGACAACTTCACCACAGTGTTGCTAATGGGGGAAGTGATATGTTAGGTTGAAAAAGTCAGTTTGGATTGTTTTTTCAGATGGTTTTCTTGGTTATTCTGTTATCAGATGGTCATCTAGGACGAGGTGTCAGTCTCTGTCTGGGGTCTCAATGTACACCGTCCCTTACTGTCCAGCGATGATGGGCAAGGAATGAGAGACTGGTCAAATATGTACTGAGTAATTACGGGCCTACTACTGCTGGATACATTTTAAATAAGCTTGTGATTGGGAATAGTTAAACAAATTAGAGGATTATGTCTAATTTGCATTGCTGAGAGATGAAGGTTTGGACTGGATGACCAGTGCAGATCAAGGCGGGGTCACTCATGTGGGTTTGTGGGTGGTGTTTGTGGGTGGTGTCTGTGGGTGGTGTCTATGCATGTTTGTGGGCAGTGTAGGTGCATGTTTGTGTGTGGTGTCGGTGCATGTTTGTGGGTGGTGTCGGTGCAGGTTTGTGGGTGGTGTCGGTGCAGGTTTGTGGGTGGTGTCGGTGCATGTTCTAGCAGACAGGACTCTCCAGTTGGACAACACAGGTCTGACTGTATAAACCTGTACCTCCCTGTGTTTGGAATACCTCCACTCTTGTTTACACCAGTAAGGGATATGTTGTCTTTGAATTAGCAATCTTCTGTACAAGTGCTGTGTGTAAGATGCCGGCATGTGTGTGGGATAAATGCCTCGTTTAACATGTTTATGAGGATATCAGCTCCCTTTGCATGCAGGATGGGCTTTTGCATTTGTTTGTTTGGTTTCGAGTGATATTTCAATTTGGGGGAAAGTGAGACTTTTTCCATCACCTTATGGTTTTCAAGTTGGTAATGTTCAAAATGCTTTCCACATGTCCTAGATCTTCTTCATTTTCATTATCATCATCTACTTGGCGTGGTAGTATTCTAAGTAAGATTTGAAATAAAGTCTTACAGGTTTTGCCTCTGCTTCTAAACCTTTATATACTAATTCATTCCAGTACCAGCCGGTGCTCGCAGGTTTACTGCAACGTTCAGCGCTACGGATGTTGCGGGTTTCTTCCTGCCCCAAACTGACAAGTCGTAATATTAGTGAAAGATTCTAGAAAGCGACTTTAAACCCCAATACAAAAGAAACAATAAAAAAACAACTAATTCATTCTTTCAGTAGTTTAACATTTAGAATCAGAAACAAAACCTGCAAGATTCTATTGGAAATCTAACTTTTATGACATCGCAATCTAAATTTCATGACATTGCAATATTGCAAATTTCTTGCTCACTCACTCTCAGTAATAGATTTTGCACTGTAATCCATCAAACATGCTATAGGAAGAGAGCTCAGCTTGAGAGTTCAATGACTGAAGTAAGACCTGATAAGGCATCTCAGTCATACTCTGCAGTCGTACTCTGCTCATGTTGGATGTTGTCAGGTTGTCCTCGTACTCCACTGCTGCCAGAGTAGGTCATTAATCGTTGCATGTTGAGGCCTGCATGTTTGCCTTTAATCACGGCAGGTATGCAGTCTCTGATGGTCCCTAGCTGACTGGGATGATCCATTCCAAGGGCAGAAACAATGTCAGGGAAAACAATGTATGGAACAATCTCTGGAATACGCCCTAAATGAGAATTAATTGTCGGCAAGGACCATGTCAAAGTCTACGCATTGTCTTCTCACTGCACGTTAACAAACAATACCAGGTTATTATGCTTTTTGATATTAGGACTCAGGAATGTTTTCACGACCTTTTTGCATTTGGATGTAAACTATCTCAAACAGACAGCTATATTTAGTGGTTGGCAGACTGTAACCATGGTGAGACGGAACATTCGACCTGTATGTGGGCTGATCGTATCATCTGCTCATCCAAAATACAAACCTACTTAATCCAGAAACGTACACGGGCTGTGTCGGTGGTCCATGGGTGGGAAGGGTGCGGTGAGAGTTGATCCCCTTTCATCAAATAGTACATTCCAGCCCTTGCTGTGAACCCGATTTTCTTCCCTGTAGGGACCGGGGTTAGAGTAGGTCCTCTATACCCTATATATATTGTGTTTCACAAGTACTGATAAAATGGGATCATTTGTAAAAAAAATAAAAATACTACTTGGGATAATTGGCATTTTTTAATATTTTTTTTATCCAGAATATCCACCTTGTGTGCCACAAAATGAGATAATCAATTTATTATTATTTTTAAATACCACTTGTCTGATCGATTGCTTCACCATCATGTGATGTGTGGGTGTAATATTCCCACAGTGAAGTAAAACAATCCCACTCACCCGCTGAGATGTTATGCAACACTTACTCACACACGATTCTCACAGGCTTAGTGGTATTTAGAGGCACTAGTCACAAATGTTATTGATACCTCCTGGTATGACTAAGTGTACTCGTGTGCACAGTGGATGGACAATACATGAATACAGTATACTGGTTGTAGGAGCACCGTGGGGTTGCTTTGTGTAGGAGTGGCGTACTACCTTCAAAGTAGAGACCTCAAAGAGCTGACAATCTTAAAAATAAAAACCTTTTAGAAGATCTGACAAATAGTTAAGTTTAAAGGAATACTGTATTCCTTACAAGGAAGTGACAATTTTACAAAGAATAATTCTAAAGAACTAACAATCCTAAAAAAAGATATTTCTAAAATAAACTGACAATCATATCAAGAATCATTTTAAGAGAAACTGGCAATCTGAATAAGACCATTTCTGAAAAGAACTGACAATCTTGTAAAGAATAATTCTAAAGAACTGACAATCATATAAAGAATATGTTTTACAAGAACTGACAATCATGTCTTGAATATGTATATTATTTGGAAAGTAGAACAACCTAAAGCGCCCTACTAAAATAGTCATGAGACTAGCGAGATCAACGCCATCCGTGAAAAGAACCGTCACCCATTGAATCCAATTACCCCAAATCAAATTGACCTGGTCAACATATCAGAATTATTCTTAGCCTGTAAGGTCTATGCCGTCAATGTAAGGACATTCCGTCATTGGATTCCTGCTCAGAAATCTATGTCCAACTCCTGCCCGACCGGCTGGCCGCCACTTTGACATTCTGAGACCAGGAGACCGGCTGGCCGCCACTTTGACATTCTGAGACCAGGAGTAGGCGGGCGTGAGTCAGTCAGTCACACTAATCTGAGAGTAGGCGAGATTGCCGTGCTAAGTAGGCGAGACCAAAAGCGAGCGAAAATAGCATCATCTAAGTCGCCAATAAGTTTATTGGCTGATTCTCTATATTGAGACTCTTTCACATTGGGGATATTGCGGCTAATTGTAGATAAGTGATCGGTTTAAGTTGCCCGCTATCCTTTTTGTGTATTAACTTCAAGTAATTTGCAACGGAAGCTGTGGTGTGTGTGTGTATCGTACAATGAGTGTATCTGTCGGCATATCCTGCTTGTTGACTTCATTGAGTTACAACATGTAAAATAATTACTTGTAAATACAGTAGTCTGGCGGTATCAATGCATCAAGTGTCAGACCTCTCAAAAGACCATCAATACAGCAGTTACTGCATCTGGTGCTGGATTTACTGACAGTTATTGCATAGAATTTGATATAGATTGGTTGTCATGAACGTACAGTTACCATAGAAACTGATATAGATTGATTGTCATGAGCTGACAGTTGCCATAGAAATTGATTGATTGTCATGAATTGATACTGACAGTTACCATAGAAACTGATTCATAGATTGGTTGTTATGAACTGACAGTTACCATAGAAACTGATTCATAGATTGGTTGTTATGAGCTGACAATTTCCGTAGAAACTGAATCATAGACTGGTTGTCATGAAGTTACAGTTTCCAAAGAAACAGATTGGTATTGGTTGTCATGAGCTTACAGTTACCATAGAAACTTTGTTGAGTGGTTGTCATAAGCTTATGTATTCAGAATAGAAACTGATATTTAGAGTAATTGTTATGAGGTTACAGAATAGAAAATGAATATATTACATAGTTGGATATCATGAGCTTAGTTACCATGGAAACTGACATATACCATAGATTGGTTGTCATGTTCTTATATTACAGATTAGAAGCTGATATATGGATTGATTGTGATGATATATGGATTGGTTGTCACGAGCTTATGAGATTCCTGCAGCGACGTTAAAACTCCATATTCACTCACTCATGAGCTTACAGTTTTAGTTTAAACATATTTTATTCACAATATAAAGAGATACAAGCTTACAGTTCCAGCATAGAAAGTGATAGCAGACAGAGGTTGGTTGTATTCGTGGAGTACCACGGCTGAAACACTAGGTGGCTTCCTATTAGTAGATCTCAGGTCACTGACTGGATTTGCAATTCAGGAATTTATGGCAGTCACCTGACCTTTGGGTTTGGCGTCTATAACAGTATACTGGTATTATTTGGTACTTGCGAGCAAAGGAGTTGTCTGTGCTATTTGTGGATAGCTTTGATGATAGTACACATTTACACAGCTTACACGGAATACAAATCCTGTTTCTGAACCATACTGAAGTCATGTACTAGATCTATAAGTGTATCTATTTTTGCATCAATAATTTTGTTAATAATAAGACTTTTATATAAAGTAACCATTGTGGTTGGGTTGCATGTAACATAATATCTCATGTAATAATTAGTCAACTTGATATTTTTTCGTCATTCCAGAATATTCTGAACAATGTGCTTTTATGTTGTGTCATTCAATATTAAAACCAGTGAATTTGTGATTGACTTGTATACTATGTTAATGACGTGTTTGTGTACTCAAGGGGATACATCAGCTCATCGAAAGTCGTAGGTAATCCCATACACATGTAGGTATGATTGGGAAGACTGGATGATGAGGGATCAGTTTACCAGTGATACCCTACACCATTGATACGGATACTTGGTAGATTGGGTACAATTGGACCTGTCAGACTGTGTTTATATGGTTTAACCCTTACCCTGCCAGGTTAATCAGTCTATGTTTCAATGGAACATCTCTGGATGTCTCCAGCAGGACAAGTGTTAAATTAACAATTTGCATTTTTATCGTCTCGGATCACTGCATGTTATTTTCGCGTCGCCTCGTCTCTGTGTGTACGTTATTGTCTGGTTGTCGGTGGGACATAGCCCAAGGTGCAGATCTATTCAAGGTTGTGGGTGTATTTCAGCAGATATCTAGAGAATACGTGCAGACAGGGACCGCATTCAGTCTCTCGCATTCAGTCTCCTGTGAGTCCGTATTGAGTCTCCGGTGCAGGGTGCAAAGTTTGCTCCATGTCGGTCCACATGTATCGCAGCAAGCTCTGTCCTCACTGTCTGGTTGATTACGACCACTACACATGTATGTACAAGACAGAGGCTGCGTGCAACAAGATGACGATATCAGGATGTGCATGTCTAGCGGTGTTTACTGTTGAATGTCCGGGTGTTGGGTAGGGGGACAGGTGTAAGTGTAGCCAACCCTGGGTGTGGGCGGCAGATCAGCTACGTATTCTCAGTGAAACTAGACCTACCGTATGTAAATTCTCTGTGTTTGGTTTCTTCTCTTCAATGGGTGACCTCACCTTATTCAGAAGACTTGGTACACAAATCCTGATTTAAACCTGTGACTATATATTACACCGGCTGTATGTCGCGGTGGCGTGTCAAAGAAATACTGCATAATAGTTAATAGCTGGTAATGGTTTGTTGGACACGATGTGCCATAACTTACAACTAATGTCTGGTACCTGTATGTAAGTTGTATTATGCTATTTCTATGAAGAAGAAGTAGTACACTCAACACTTTTTAAGAATAAGGGTCCAGTTTCACAAACTGATTGTTGCACAACAGCGTCAACTACCGGTAGTAAAATTATTACAAATCAGTAGCGCATACAGTTATTATTATGATACAATTTCTTTGTAAAACTTTATCCCATTCCGGATTTGTAGCAATTCAAGTTTTATAATTGTTATCATTATGATATTAAAAACAGATTCTATTCAAATTGTGCATTATACTACTGATATGTTGAGAGATTTAAACAATCTGTAGCCCTGCTGTGCTGGGGGTAGGGCTATAGTATTATGTCCTCTGTGCTGGGGGGTAGGGCTATAGTATTATGTCCTCTGTGCTGGAGGGTAGGGCTATAGTATTGGGTCCACTTCATCCTTATCAGTCAGGGTCAGGAATATGCAGCCTGGGTCAGGAGTATGACTCTGTATTGATCCTGGGCGAGGACGTGGCTAAATATAGTCAGCAACCCCAGCAGGCTGGCTATTTGTGGCTAACAGAGACAGCCAGTGTTGTCTACGACCATTGACATCAATATCAGCTTCTTCAAGAAGTCCTTGTTTGTCATCATCTTGAAATTTAATGGAGTGTGACTGTGTCCTTTGTATCAGTATCTGCATGATTAAGCATAATCTTTTAGTCTTTATATTATCAAGTATGACCCCTAGCTTTGAATTATTTTGTAAATATTACTATGTGACTGAGACGATAATATTTTCAGAATTTTCATCATAAACTCTTTTGATTTTTGTTTTTTCAATATATTCTATCAATATTTTCCTTCTGAATCTGAATCCAAATGCATTATGAGCTTGAAATAAGCTATTGTTTCAGAGGCCTTTGATAGATACTCACAGATCTCATACAGGAAGTTATGGCCAGGACAGCTTGCCTTTGTTAAGCATGAGTTCTTGGAGCAGGAAGGAGTTGGAACATAATGAATTATTGTCAACACTTTCACAAATGTTTGAAAGGAAATAATTACTTGAAACTCATTCACCACGTTCAAGCAAGGCCACATGTGATGTTAACATTGTAATCTTTATTATTAGTTAGTAACATAATAACATTCATCAATTATTTGGATTTATTCTTAATTATGGCAACGTTAGTATTGTCATTTGAGAAAATTATAGTATCTCCTTTATGTCAAATAATGTTTTCCTAATGGATGGCATCAACGTTTTCCTTCTCTATTCAGTCTTTATTGTCTTTCTATTGGGTTCTCCCGGTGCTAGGCCACATGGGATATCCACCATTTGCACTGATTAACCAGGAAGTTCTGACCCCAGCTACTGCATGTACTGTTTCCCTAACCACTATCAGTATCGCTGTATATTCTACTTCCCCGGTAACTACTCCTGCTGATTGAGAAGTGATGAGGATACGCCAACACGTCCCGTGGAATATGGAGTGGGGCAGGATGCGTGGAGAGGCAATCTAGGGCAATATTGCCTCTGGTCATTCGGTCAGTGCCGAGAGGAGGATCAATAGGCGGCAATCAATTGAATCTCATCACTGCTTGTCCTGCTGCTGTGTCTGCCTATCAACACAAGTTGTCCGCCCCTAGGGGGCCTCCGAAGGCAGCCAGAGGGAGCCCCGAGTCATTCTGTCACTTTGAATACATATTGATTGGTCCTTTCATCCAAGCACTGTTTATGCATGTATTGAATGTCATTACAATTTTCATTTGCATGTGTGATTTGGTATTAATATTTTGGTTGCTTGAAGTCTATGGGTGTAATATCCACACTGTGACATAAAACACTAATTCATTCATTAATTCATTCATTACTTGAAGTATAGCAGATTGTGTTAAAAAAATGCATATAATTACGGTACATGCAAACAATTACTGTCCTAATGAAGGACTAACCAAAGATGTCCTAGAGACCATTTGCTTTTATGATCCAAAGGGGAAACGGTTATAATGTACATGTATGTATCTTTGGAATTTTGTAGTTAATCCAATAGTGTATCAGATACATATAAAACAAACATTTCAGAAATTATATGCAAGTTTTACATTCCTGGCACGGAGTCAATGAATGGATAGTGTTTTGACACCAGGTCTCATGACCACTGACTTCCTTAATACCATATAGTCCCAGATATTGACACCCCTAGGTCTGCACTGCAGTAATCTACGTAATCTGAGAGCAACCAGACCGTGACCGGGTCAAGCCATGTCTGTGACCATTGGTCAGCCAATAATGAAACATCATCTAAATTCTAATGAGTAATTTGATCTTTCTGATAAGCGTTCTTTGTAGCATTTACAATCATACACATTATTCCGCCGTAACAAAATTGTTTTCACCATTTGAAGACTACGTTTAATTTCCATGTGTTGTTTTCCCTTTTGGAATGTGCCTGTCTAGGCAGTAATGTGCAGACACACAGACAGATAGAGCACGACCAATTGCTAATCGCCATGTTTCTGAATTAAGCCAATTTGTTCCGGCTGTTGTTCATCTGGTGTAGGATCGGCCACTACAGAGATCTGACAGCTGAGGAACTGGACATTGACTAATGCCAAGAACTGGACATTGACTGATACAGAGGAACTGGGCACTGACTATTGATCCAGTGGCCGGGTCTCAATGGTCAGATCTCAGTCCTGTGAGATGTAGCTGTGTCTATTGAAGTCATTAATTGTTGGCAGGTCATTACTGTTGATTGTGCATGGCAGCCCTGGGTCTTCAGACAATGGCAGAGCATGTAGAATGCTCCAGGCTATTGTCCTCCCATAACCACTGGCTGGTGCCACCTGCACCGGTATTCTTCCTTGGTAGCACGTCATTGACATTATTGTAAGAGATATGACCTTATCGGTAGTGTTGCCTGGTACCACTTCATTGGAATTGTTGCCTGGTACCACTTCATTGGTATTGTTGCCTGGTACAACTTCATTGTTGCAATGGTGCTTGGTACCACTTCATTGGAATTATTGCCTGTTATCACCATATTGGTACCACTTCATTGGTATTTCTGGTACCTCCTCACAATAACCATTGCCCAATAGTACCTAGCTTAGTTGTATTTTAATCTCTTTTTATTTTATCTGTGGAATTGAACATATAACAGGTGCATTAGTTTTCTAAATGGGAAACTGGTTAACTATTAATTGTTTCGTAATTACACCCTTGAGGAATTGCAGCAAAAATCAATATGTGTACAGCGAGAGGTTGATATCTTCTCCACGTGGGCTCGTGCCAGCCATTTACTAGAACATGTGGACACTGTCAGCAATCCCCACAACGACAGTCTGGCCGAGTTCACTTTGATATGCCTGTAGACATGGTGGAAGCACGCAGAAGTCTCTGTTGCCCATAATTGCTTTAACCATTTTCGCTGGTTGCGTAACAGAAAACTGAACTGATCTCGGAGAGGAAGTCCTACACAGAGTAGATTTGTAACCATTGCAAAGGCTCTTTCACTGTACAAAGGCATATTTATTCAGGCAATACCACTTGTTGTGTTGATTCTGTCAGATTCAGTACATTTATAATGCATTAAGTATGGGCAATTACATAACTAATACAATATTTATCATCAACTCCACATCCAATTAGTTTTCAGACTAACACACGGCAGCCCAGGCTAAACACCCTTGTGTGGAGAGTGTCTTAATTATTAAATAAATGTTTCTTAATCAATTCAGTAGTATGCATGAATGGTATTGGCTTATTTTCATTCATCAATCTGTAATAATTATATATAATTTATGTTATTTGTTAAACTTCCATTACTTTGCTTGGCAGTTCTGAACAATTTTCCATCATATTGAAGGTGGTACCTTCTTTGCGTAGAAAGCACAATAAAATAGTTAATATTTTTTTCTTTTCTGAATTAAGTAAAATCTAATTATACAGATATATGATCTGAGTATACAGATATAGTATATATTTCAATTTCCGCTTGTTCTGGCCACTCACCTGTAGTCTCGTATCACGTGTTATTATATGAATATTCGAACTTATCATTATGTATTCATACAATCATATTGATATTCATAAAGGGTTTTCATTATTGCGTTTAAAAAGTATGAATAATGCATGCCGAATGATTTTGACGTTCGCTAATCAATAGAAATATGAACAGATGAAAGATGGAAATAGGTCAGTCCGTTTATATCCTGTTACTGTTGAAAGCTGCATCATGTGACTAGAAGCTGCATCATGTGGCTAGATTCATCAGTAAGATCCCTGGGCTACTCTTTGTGTCCGTATATTAATTGGCAATAATTCTCGGTAAAATACCAGTTGCTATAGTTACATGTATTTCCCTGTTATAGGGTTGTTTTATTACCTGAAATGAGGAGATGTTCCATTGCTAGTGACTATGATGACTATGTGGGTCATGTGCGTATCAGTGGTACAGCTGGTATGTGGGTATGAATGTCATGATTGTCAGTCAGTATGTCATGATTGTCAGTTAAAAGTTAACCTAATGATTGTTATTGTGCAATCTTTTATAATCTTTCTCAGATTTCATCGTACTCTAGTTATTAAGAAATGTACAGTTCCTATACATGGTATGTACAGTTCCTCTACAAGATGTGTAAGTTTCATGTGGCTGTGGGTAATGATGTTTACTTCACATCACTGTATTTTTTACGAAAAAGAGAATTTGTATTTAAAAGCAGTGGTTGCTAAGGAAGTTGGAAACAGGGATGCATGAGCTGCTCCAAGCTGGCAGTAACGTTGCTAAGCTGGCAGTAACGTTGCTAAGCTGGCAGTAACTGGGCAATCTTCAAAGAGAGGGTGTGGAAGTGTGGTAATCGTGGATCTGTAAATGGTGATATCGCTCAAGAGGAACTCTTTCAGTCTCTTGAACGTGGAATCCTTGTGCATGGCATTGGCACCAGCAGGGATATGGGAAAGTAATGCTGATGTACAACTAAATGTAGAGTTACCTGTAGAACTAAATGTAGAACTAACTGTGAAGATAAATCTAGAACTAAATGTGGAAGTAAATGTGAAGTAAATGTAGAACTAACTGTGAAGCTAAATATGGAGCTACCGTATATTCTCTATTAATACGATCAGGAGAAAATAATTAAATTTGCGGCTGTACGAATTATTAGAAAATA
>JAUTBZ010076211.1:0-17488 GCA_032361785.1 Lepetodrilus galriftensis
CTGAGTCGAGTATGGAGTCGTACTCAGGAAAGTTTCGTACTCTCGGGGCCTGGTTTATGTATTCGTAAACGGATGGTTGATGAATGTATATTATTAGAATAGGAATAGAGTACGGTCTACCCCTTATAGATAGTGTATTAAAGTGTAGTTTTGCCCTGAACTATTGTAAGCATTGTAAAAATGTAAGCATCCTCGTACTTTAACAATTATAGGTCAGGGCAAAATTATACTTTAATACTCAATATATAGGGATAGACCATACTGTCTGACGCGATATTGATAGGATGTAGAGTGGCAATGAAGATATCATCCTTGGTCTGGTGCTCGCAGGTTTAGCAACAGTCAGAGCTATGGCTGTGATGGACTTCCTCCTGCCCTAAACTGACGAGCTGTGATATAAGTGAAAGAATCTTGAAAGCGACATTAAACCCCAATAAAAAAATATTTAAAAAAACATATACTGTATCCTATAATTGTAATGCACAACCGCAGTCATAGCCGATGGATAGTCTCCCTTGCATTAATTGTTGGTACCAAATATGTAGGATGTGGTCTGTCGGTACTTCTCACCTGGTCGTAGGATTACACTGGGGAAACTCGGCTGAAAACACAAAATCTTCAAGTCAGTTACCGTAATTAGCCTAATAATTAAAACAGGAGAAAATAATTAAATTTACTACAAATTTATTAGAAAAAATATGAAAATTAAAAATGATTGGTGTTTGTATAGTTAGGGACACCCAAAATACAAAATATAGTTCAAAATGAAATGGTAAGTAAGGACTTTAAAATAAACAATATATTTTGAATTGATTTTTTTTAAATTGTGTTAAAATAATTTGAAAATTATGATAAAAAATAAATTGATCCTGGTCGTATTTTTGGGGTCGGAAATGTTTCATTTCCAGCGTTTAATTTAGGTGTCTGAACTATTAGAGGGATCGAATGCAAAGACTGCAGTATAAGAACTCTGATTAAAAGTCTATGAAGATAATGAAGAAAAAAGGTAATGAAGTACAAAAAAATGAGGATCAAAGAGACCACCCTGCCTGCGTACCTCATTAACACTGTTTGGGTAGTGCTGAGCCTCCAGGGAAAGTCCCCCGTACTGGCAGTATTGGGCCCCGCCTTTACCCGTTACGTCCGTGAGGTAGAACCCGGTATAGAACTGCACAGCAGGCTCGGTGGTGTAACACTTTAACCACCGTCCCGTGCCAGGGTGTTCCACTCTACAGTGTAGGAAAAATGTACTTGGGCAATCTTCTTTCACAGAGATAATATATACTACTGTACGGCACCTTTGATACATTTTCATCTCTTTTATATTTCCATAAAGATTTGTATCAGACTCAGTGTCACTAATATTGTAGTCCATGAGCCAGATGAAAAATTACTACGAAAAAAGTACTACGGTAAATCCCACTTTGAATTTTCGATAGACTGAGTATCAAATCAGGTGATGGCTATTTCACATACCCAGCTAAATACCTTTTGGAGAGCCATTTCTAAAAATGGCAAAAATTATTTAAGCCCTCCCATAAGTATAATAAATTTTGTTCTGAAACTAAATCTAAATTGCCTTAAAATGTTTCTGTAAATTCTGTATTTGTTTAAAAAATAATAAAATAATTTATTAAAAAAAATCACCCAAATCTAATGGAATAAACAGTATAATAATGATACTGGAATCCATAAACATGCTTCAGACTGTATAAAAACTATAAGTAGCATTTACGGTAGTTCCTCCATTCGGTAGTCAAATCTACACATCCGTGGTTTGGCTCATGGAATATTGGTACCTACAGCATGTTTCAAATGTTCATGGCTGCACTATAAAGTGCGTCAAACTTACTTGGCTACCAGCTTTCTGTCTTCTGTGGAGGACAGGACAAAGTTGTTGTCGAAGCCCTTCCCTCCAGGCACCTGTCCCATGTGATCTCCAATTCTTTTCGGAATTCGTAGATCCCACTCGGTTCCATCCACCTTTTGAAGTTCACCTGAATAACAACATAGGCTCATTACAGCAGGCCCGAGATTACGAAACGATTTCAATCTCAAAATTTTATATGTGGATTTTAAAAAAATAAATAAAAATTAGCATTAAATATTTGGAGTAAATATTATTTTATGCAGATCTGAGGTTACGATGAAAGCACATGGAATCATACTTAAATTACTTTTTGTAATCTTTCTCCAGATTAAAATTGAAATATGCATCTATTCTTAATTTCAGATAGCAATCAGTTTGAATATTATCATAATTTACTTTCCTTTCGCTTCTTTCCTCAAACATTGAGTACGATTCATGCTCAAGTTTTATATGGGGATTTTATTTGTGAACAAATTTGAGTTGACTTTTAAATCGTACTCATTTTGTAATCTCTGAGTCAGGACTTGGCCTTGCATAATTACCTTACAATCTTCGACTCACTATTTCTTGCCAAGAGATTCCGAAACTTTCTGAGTACGGTTTCATGCCCATGCTCAAATTTCATGAGACGAGCATGAAATCTTTCTAAAAAACGTTCAGTAATTGTGTGGCCTGGAATTGGCTGTGCATCGTGCACGTGTCCCCAGTGGAAACCTACCAATAGGAACTGAGTTCTCATCAAGTGGAAGGAAGTTATCAGCCCAGATGGTTACAACATGGTCGTCAACTCTCCCTGAGCCCTGAGAAGGAAAACACCATATATGGGAATTGAAAGGAAGGCCGCTAGAGATCATACTTACATGTATCACCATAAATCCCTACGTTTTCATGACCTAAAATTAGTTACCATGTTTCCTATCTCAAAGACATTTCAGAAATAACATTTAAAGCATGATCTTGTTAAAATAAGATTTGAAACTGATGCTCGGATAATTGGACACTCGCTATTAAAAGTTTCGGAAAAGAATGTCAAAATGATTAAGGAGTGAAACAAAGTGCATTTAAAGTGGAAGATCATCTTTGGACGCAAAATAAAAATCTTTGAAAAATAGGGAAAAATATGATTTTTTAAAATATAAAAGTTATATGATGCATTACCGTATATTGCCAAGGCAAAAAAGAAAAATGGTAATTTCCAAATTTAATTATTTAAATTTTGGTTAGGTCAAACTAATTCATGAAAAAGAAATTACAATTTCTTTTTACATTCCTTGAAGTATTTAACATGATTTTCTACAATAATAGGTGCACGTCGCAATGCAAGTCATGCCAAATAACAACTACGTACATGGCCTCCGAGATTGAAGTGTGCGTGGTTGGTCACATTGATAGGTGTAGCTGCTGTGGTTGTTCCAGTGTAGTCGATTATCAGTTCATTGTCATCGGTCAGCTCATAGACGACATCAAGAGTTAGTTCCCCTGGATAATGTTCCTCACCATCTTTACTGACATAGCGTAGCCTCAGTTTGTTGTCATCAACCTTGCCCTGCCAAAGTCTCTGTCGTCGGAAACAACAGCGGTCATATTGAGGGGTATTATCAATGAATGAAATAACTGTATAAATGTTATTAAAATCACATTTTTTTAAATGAGGAAATTCCAATTATACTTTCTGTCCGACACATGTGCAGTTACCAAGGATCAACACCACACAGTGTAACTGCGCATGCGTCGGACAGAAAGTACAGACAGAACAGCTAGAAAGGAGCAGCCACCATAACAAGAACAAAAACCCACTGACCTTAGGAGTCTTTTGCGGGCATTTTTCTGCAGCCTCTCGGTGGCGATACTGCTCCACGTACAGACCGCGTCCTGGGAGCCCACCGCGATGTTGATGGCTAGTCGCACACAGTTTATCTGGACACACACAGGACATTGTATGGAGATCAGTCACATAATATTTTAATTTTATTTTTAATTGGGCTTTATGATTATGATTTAAATTTTATATATTTTTTTTAATTTGGATTTAGAGTCGTTTAGAATCTTTCACTTACATCAAAGCTTTTCAGTTTAGAGCAGGAGTGAGTGAATATGGGGTTTAACGTCGCTGCGAGAATCTTTCACCCATTTGCGACGAGTTTAGGGCAGGAGGAAACCTGCTACTTCCATAGCTGAATATTGCAGTAAATCTGCGAGCAGCTGGTACTGATGGACCAAGGATTGAAACTGCATTGCCACAGTACAGACAGCGCATACTATCAAAATCGCAGTGGAAATGTAACTTTTGCGAATGTTGATGACAGGCTCCCACGAAAGAATTTGAACCTGAGGCCATTGGCTCATTGCGGAAATATTTCACTCATACGCGACGAAGGACTTCGTAAGTAAAGCACAGGAAGTGGGCAAGCCCTCGAGTAATTGTTTTACATCACAGTGGTAGTCGTTCACCCAAACACGTACGACAAATATAAGAAGAGATGTACCGTTTCAATGTCATCGTTGTCGATTTCCGTGTCAAAGGTGACTTCTATGTCGTGGTCGGGCATGATTGGATAGTTAGTGGACTCCTCAAAGCCAAGTCCGCAGAGAGCCCCCGTGTACCTCGTCCTCTTCGTGTTGGTTCTGTTGAGAGAAGCGGCGACGCATACAGTGTCAGGCATTGCAAATCACGGAAAAGTAGGGGAGCATTCCATTAACCACCGATTGATTGAATTAATGTTTAACGTCGCGGCGGGAATATCTCGCCCATAGGCGACTCCAGAAAATCGAGAAGAATCTGGAGATGAATGGAATACTGGAGAGTAATCTTCTGGCCTGAGTTTCACGAAAGGTGTGTAAATTTACGCAGGACGTATATCAGTATGTAAAGCACAGAGTACATGTAAATCTGTGCCATGTGCTCCGTGATTTACGTCCGACGTAAATATACACCCCCTTCGTGAAACGCAGGCCAGGAGATCTACTAAATCTCCAAGATTTGGAGGTGGGACGCAGGGAAGAGTGGGCCTGAATGTTGCCGTTCTCTCCTACCTGAGTTCAGCGACGGGTGCGAACAGCAGCGTCATGAGCGACGGCAGTCCAGGGATGAGTGGCATGATGGTCGTGTCTCTTGCCATCATGACGTTGCCCTGGGGGTTGAGGCCCACGAACGCGGCCACCATCATCCGGCTGTGCGGGTTCTGAGCCTCGTCGTCAATGGCCACAGAGTTGATGCTGTCCTGGTCTATCCGACACCCTCTGGGGAACAACAACAACAATAAAAACAGGTCTGCGGTGGCAGCCATTTTGCATCCAATAGTTTGGTGAAATACGATTTTATTGCTACACTCAATAAATTTGTGTTCAAAATTCAAATTTCAATATTATATAAGAATTCACTTATTTTTTCACAGTTTTTTTTAAAAACGTACTTACCTAAGTCTTCCGACAAATGTCATGCTGTTGAAGTTCATCTCCAGAGGACTATGAGGTCCACCCAACCTGATCTGTAGAACAACAATGTGTCATCAACATTTCACAAACTAATATTTTTCCTCGATTCCTTTTTTTTAAATTGGGGTTTAAAGCCACTTTCAAGATGTTTCACTGATATCACGACTTGTCAGTTTAGGGTTGCACAGGGTGGCACTGACAGACCAAGGATTATAACTGCATTGCCATGGTACAGACACCATATTCTAGAATAATCGCATCAGAAAGTTTCCTACTAAAATATTTTATCCCACGTGTTACTGGATGAATATTCACGGGAGACATTTTACCGTGCGTCTGGATCCCTTCAGCGCCGCCCTGGTGTCAGCTTTCATCTCCACCTGCATCCACTCCTCCTGGGCCCCGCTGGTCCGTTCATCCCCCACCGATGTGTTCATAGCATCCGCCGCACGCTGGTCGTGGCTTTGCTAGAGAGACAGTCAGAGATTGAGTCAGATGCAATGAGACAGCGACAGTCGGAGATTGAGTCAGATGCAATGAGACAGCGACAGTCGGAGATTGAGTCAGATGCAATGAGACAGCGACAATCGGAGATTGAGTCAGATGCAATGAGACAGAGACAAGTCGGAGATTGAGTCAGATGCAATGAGACAGAGACAGTCGGAGATTGAATCAGATGCAATGAGACAGAGACAGTCAGAGATTGAGTCAGATGCAATGAGACAGAGACAGAATGGGACGGCTGCAGACAGACAGACAGACGGTGAGACTTACCTTGGACAGGAATGACTCCTCTGCCTTCTCTCCGTATCCGATTCGGATGACCTCCTCGTTGACAAACACCTGCTGGTTGTCCTGGCAACGCTCGATCACCTCCAGTCTCAGAGAACCATGCAGCACGGAGTACACCTACAGCATTGTCAACTCAAAATTACAACGAATATTGATGCTGGGGCCTCCTGCGCGGGATTGGAACCTGGAACCTGGAACCTTTGGCTCCGAAGTCCAACGTTCTACCACTGCGCTACCACCCATGTAACATAAAATAAATACAACATGGTACTGAACACTACAGTGGCAATAATTACTGTTCTGCATACCTGAGCGTACAAGATCTTGTTGAGGTACGTCCTGCGGAACCAGTCCGTGGACTGCTTGCTCCACACTCCATCAGGACAGCGGACATTGGACGGACGGACGTGGGACAGGTAGCACTCAAACGCCTGGCAGCGAAAACAAAACCATGACCTCAATATATAATTATGACAGTACCAATCAGCAAATCAGAATATCAATATCCACTTTTTAATTTATTTATAATAATAATAATAATAAGTAATTTACATATCACATATAATCTAGCTAGTAATTTATATAGTTTCTAGGATCTAAACCAGCTACTCAATAGCGCTGAACAAACAACATACACTGTACAACAAAATAATAATAATAATAAAATAATAATTTATGAAATGTTCATAAATATGAACATTATCGTCTGACAGACATTACCTGGAATGGCGTCTCCAGAAGTTGTTGGGGAAGAGCTCGGATGTGATCCCTAGCAACGACCTCGGTGTTGCCGTAGTCAACAAAGAACACCTGCCAATACAACCTTACCCATTAGTGACCAAAATAACATTCCTGAAAACACATTTTTCTTTTCTGGAGATATTCATAATATAAATAAATATCCAGTGAATCCGGCAATCTGATTGGTCCACGTGACCCCAAAACATTGCATTCATATTGCATGAACGAAATTTTTTTAGGTGGCATTGTGACGTCACGTTATATATGACGTCATCTCTACTTGACGTCGACAAAATATCAAATGCGCCGCTTCTAAAATGTAGACTAAAATCATTGATGCATTACGTCAGACTAGTAAATCAAATAATTCTCCACCAATTTGTTGAGTTATTTATTTATAAGGATTGACTGTAATTTTCTTTGTTTTCATGGAGTATGAACGTAAAAACCGATGTGCAAACTTTTGTATGAACCGCTTCGCGGATTCATAGTTTGCACATCAGTTTTTACGTTCATACTCCATGAAAACAAAGAAAATTACAGTCAATCCTTACATAGAGAACAATACCTGCCTTGAACACTGTCAACATATTTCTAATTTAGAAAACGCATCATATTAACCTTCGGTGTACATACACCATTCTAGATTAAATTGTCTCCACCTTGTTTACCTGTTCATTCCAAATACAAATTAATTAAATAGAAACAGACATCTTCATTACATCTCAAGTTTATTTGTTTTTGTTGAAACTCACGTTCCTCGTACATGTAGCTTTAAAATTCTTTGTCATTGAAACATGTTATGGTTATTATTGATTTCAACATGTTTCCATTCTGTCAATTCTCTTAGCATACAGTACATGGACATGAAAATGTTAAAAAAAAAGCATCATTCATATCGTTTGTCCAAAAATTGATTAAACACATATTTTGCATTTGTTGATATTCAAGTATAGGGATCAATATGTTATATCTCACACATTCTGGGGATCTGTAACGAACTAGCTACTGGCATTGGCAGCCAATGAGGATTAAGGTTGACCCGTGTAGATGCCTGCGGTTGTAGTCTTGTGGTGTTTCCTTCAGCTAAGATTAACCTAAAGACTCTTCTGGGCTGGGAATGGCAAAAGTGTCCCTGAAGAATTTCTGAATGTTCACTTTCCGAAAGAAGCAGAGGCTTGACAAAATGTGACGGATATGTCAGTGAAATGTCAAAAGTTGTCGCCTCAGACCGGGAAACATCTTGAGACAATATAGATTATGTTCTCAAAAGTTTAGATCAATATGGAAAGTACATAGATAAAAAATATACTTTAATTATAGTTCACTAATGCAATTTGATTGATATTGTAGACAGATTCTATTATTCATGAACATGTTAATTTGTTTTGTTAATTTTCATGTCATTTCTTTATAGTAAAACAATATGATGTAGTAAAAAACTCAATTCAATTCTATTACTAGTAAATTCAATCAAAATATGTATCCTACTAAATATAACAATCAATTTTGCAATACAACAGTAATATACATAGTGTGTGAGTATGTACAATGGTTACACATTTTCTATTCAGTAAGGCATTATGCACTCCAGAATAGAAAGTACGAGAGTTGGAGAAAATTGTTCCCATCTCCGATTGAAAGACTTCGGCACTCTTTAAGAGATTATTCTAACAGAAATTGACCTCCAGAGCAGAAGAGCTCCATTGGAAAAAAAAATAGTCCACAATCAAAGAAAGCTGTTTGGAGCCTAGACACAGTGTCATTAGATTCCTACAGATCTATACTGTAATGACAAGAAAGTTGAGAAATTGGCTAATTTGAGTGCATCCCCAATTACTGAAAGCTGAAGAAGCACCCATTGATCATCACCTTATGACCTCACGACCTTCAGAGGTCAATTGATTCCATTGCTCTACTGCCAGAAATGGCTGCTAGTTGTACAATAACTATGTATGGTTGTATGTTCACGTAAAATTATGAATGTTTGTTTTTGTTGTTGGTCTATATACCATGTTGTTGGTTTATATGTATCGATGTTCTTAGAAATGGTTGGTCTGTGTATTCCCATATTGTGTACCTACAATGCCTACATGCTCTCTGTGTTTGCTTATGTACCTATATTGTGAAACTTTGTATCACTGTTCTTTCATCTTAATTAAAGGTACATGCAACCTAGCAAAATCATACCAAATGGGTGAAAGATTCCCGCAGCAAAGTTAAACTCAATATTCACTAACTCACCTAGTACAAAATTAAACAGATTTACAAAAATAACTTTACCTTTACATAATAACCTCTCTGCCACCCCTTCATCTCAGATGATAGAACTAAAGTAGTATTCAAATACATAAATATTTAGAGAGCTGACATCTAACATTACCCAAATAGTCAATATTTGTGATTTACTGTTTATTCTGTGTGTACCATCATAAAAATGCATTACTACACTATTTAAATCTCTGCTGTTCTATTTATACTTTGCTATGGAGACAGGAAAACATCATAAAGCAAAATGATGTCTATTTCAACAAATATTCAAATTAATTATAGCGCATCTGTTCAGTAAATATGATGGTCCTGCGACACCTGAGTGGCACTTGTGACCCAGGGTAACTGCTCTTATCGGATTAGTGTCCGCAGCCAATGGACGTTGATCCATCACAATAGTCTAGGTGTCAATAAATTGTCCCATCGCAAATAATTGTACAGGACATACTTGAGTGATTGTCTCCCTTGGAATGGCGCATAATGGGATAATACGATAGTACAATACGATATGACAAATATGATTGTCTGGGCATGTGCATGAAACCTCTGGAGGCTCATATCCATGTTTGGTGGTGTCGTTAACTGCTGTTTACAAGGATGCCATCAAGAATGGGTATTCTCAGCGTGAAATTGGTGCTGTGACCCATTCTAGCTGCTACTTCTGCTAATCACCACTGACTGAGCTTCATGATGAGGCAGCAAAGTTGTTCAAAAGACTTCATGTCCATACAATGACCTGTGGGTCAATTCATCCTCATGCACCAGTGGTATTCAATAATGTATTTGACAAGTAAAAGGAGCAAATCTAACTGAATGTTACACACAAATGTGATACTCTGATTCAATAGATTCCCTCTTGCTGTAATAATAATTTTTAATAATAAGATAGTTTATTATCGTGTCGTGTGCAGATACATGTATTTACATAAAATATTCGATATTTATGTGCAGCACCGGGCCATTAATGACCTAAAAGACACCAATGTACATTTGAGACAAACAACATGTTCAATATATGTCAAAGTGGAAGGTTTTTGTAGCTACCAGTCAACTCCACTGGTAATTAGTACAATAAGATGTTGTATATCCTTGCACAAGGACATCAAGATATGTCTTCATGTCAGGAAAACAGAACATCCTTCAGGATCTTGGCACTGTCACTTTTCTGAAGACAATGATGACTAGTTAATTACAATTGCATAATGAGCACAATTAGATGCAGCAGATAGAAACTATATTGGGTGTCCTTAGAATATGTAAGAATGATTGGGATGCAATGTCCTTATATATTGTATATAGTTGTCATTCTTGGTGCATCTGTACCTACTATAACTTTTGGGTTTAACACAGGCGTAGATACTTCTCCTCAATGGTAAAGAGGATTATGTTCATATAACTGAAATACTACTAAGTAAGCCAGATTAACTCCACTCACTCGCACTAAAGTTATATGATACTAATAGTATTCTAACTTTATGCACAGCTCCATAGAATGTTAACCATATATTCGTAACAAATGGGTACAGCTTCATGAATTCCATTAGTGAATCAATGTCAAGTAAGCTATATACATTTGTGTCCAACATAATCTTGATCATGAAGAGCACCGACCACATCACGACATGTCCCAGCCGTGTGTGCAGGAAACCTGAAATATTCATGTCTGAGCGATCATCACGTAGCAGGGCCAGGGATTTACATACAACTGCCGGCCCTGGTAGCCAACATACTAAATGCTATCAAAGTATGAGACACAAGATAAAGCATCATCAATCACGTACAGTATAATGTCCTCTCTTACAAGGCTTGGTCTGGCATCGGCTATATTTGAAGTTACGATTTTGGACATCACCAGAAATATCTATGGCTGTACAGGGTAGCCATTCCCTGCCACGTACTCAATCAACATTAATATTTCAAATGGTACTTATAGACGCTCTCAGAATTAGTACCGGTGTCTATATTTAGATGTTTTTTATCTCCCCTTTATGGAATCATGCATATACAGATATATAAAAAATAACCAATGTCTTTAAATGTCAAGGTTTCTATTAACTATTTACTAAATTCAAATATTTCAACATGATAACAATGTTTTGTACATGATAGTAAATAATAAATATACTATTTTGGAATTTACCATACAGTATTAGCATGTAATATTAAACTGAGTTTGATCAAATAAAACATTAATGAAATGCTAAATCTGAGTACAGATAAATCCATTATTTTTGGTTTGTTTGGGGCCTGGCATCAATGTTCGCAAAAGTAACATTTCTGATGTGATATTGATAGAAGTGCTGTCTGTACTGTGGCAATGCAGATATCATCCTTGGTCTGTCAGTACCAGCCGGTTCTCACAGGTTGACTGGAACATTCAGCGCTACAGATGTTGCGGGTTTCCTCCTGTGCTAAAATGACAAGTCGCGATGTAATTGAAAGAATCTTGAAAGCGACTTTTAAACCCCAATATAAAAATAATTTAGCCAGGAAGAAAAACAAAGCCGAGGTCAGTGCAGCAGTTCAACACTGTATCATCTGGACCTCCCTGATCATCAGCAATCATTGCCACCATCACAAAACAGCTATACATATTTCAGGGCATTTCTACAGCAGTGTAATGGGTGAGGGCAACTTGGTGAAGATAAAGTCGGCACCAGTGGCATAGTAAGACCTGGGATAACTGCACCCAACTACACCGACACAGCGACCACACCATCGCACACACCTACCACACCATCTCAGAAACACCATCAATATTTCACAGACTCTGTTTACTGGACTTGTCCAAATTGGTGTGTGATGGATGTTAAATTAATTAACTTCTGTTTACAATGTGTCACAAAATTGGCATTATATATTCATTGATTCAGGATTGGCTTTTTTGGTTGGTGTGTTTTGAGAGGGAATCTATACCAGAAATAGCAATGGTTGCATTTTATTGTGAGGCATTTCTTGCCGTAGGATATTAGACAATGTTCTATTTAAAATGCTTAGAGGAATAATCAACTTTAATATTGTGAAAGGTATTTACAAATGATAATTATGTTCATATCATACCTGATAAATAAATGCTTGCAAGTATTCATAACGATTTAGTTTACAACCCATTATTAGTACATAGTATGTCATAGTTTGTACCAGATTAATGAATGTAATCTGCATCTGCATAATCTGTATAAAATACTAATACATAAAGTCTTTGACATGGCATAGAATTGTCTGTTTTTTAATAATTAATAATGAATTACTAGTAATTGTAAATAATTGTAACTACCAGCTCTGAGAGAAGTAGCTACTGTAATCACCAATTTCATCAAAGACAGATGACACTGACTTGTACACTGCACTTCCTTTGTTAATGACAAAATGCCAAAGGTTGGTCATTATACCGGTATTGGGCAGAGAATTCATATGTTTTGTTGGCAGCTAATAATCTAGCCGCCATGTGTCAGCAATAAGAATTCCCAATGTCACACAGTTCAGCAAGAAATATTTGCCCTGATAACACGATCCTGAGTCTGTTTGTTGTCAATGCCAGATCAAAAGTGGTTTATTTGAAGCAGAAACATATGTTATTTCAAGAAATAACATATTTTCCTATTTTATTCAGACAGGAAAAAAAAAGAGATCACTTTTCGACTGCTTTAATTTTGTATTAAAAAACAAAACATCCATATTTTGTAATAAACATTAAAAAAATATGAACTATGATTGCTTTGTATTGTGTTTTTATCATGCTATATGATGATCCGAATGCAAGTGATAATAACATTTTCGGATCTGAATATGGGCTTGTGAACAGAATAAAATGGTGATGGGGTATTAAATCGTAAAACAATTCATTAAAATGATCAGTATTATTGGATGATGATGGTTTAAACCTATATACATTAGAAAGCAAATTAATAGAAATACCGGTACTATAGTTTTGTAATACAATCTGAAAAATATTCTGTTTATATTACAACAAATGTAAAACAAATGTACAGCAAATGTACAGCAAATGTAAAACAGCTACAAGATAAATTGAAAAATACCATCTTTGCTTTTGTTTTCACATAATTTATCAGGTCAGAAGTCTTGCTTCTACTTTAAATGAATTCATATTTCAGACAATGATTAATTTATATATCCCCAGTGCACAGTAGGACAAAAACTCATCCATTGAACAAGATTATCTTGAAGATATACTTACAAAAAGTTAGCCAAAAGTTACATACCAAAAGTTAGCCAAGTTATATTTCATCAGGTAAAAAGAGAAACAAATCTAATTTCAAAGCTAAATGTGGTTGCTTATTACAAAATGTTGCTTATTTTTGTAGAACATGTACAGTACATGCTCTTGGAACTGTAGTGATGATTGCCTACGCTGGAACTCATTTATCTCTCTATATCTATCTCTCTATATCTATCTATCTATATCTATATCTACTCCATATCTACGTAAAGCCAATACTTTACAGCAGAGGAATATTCGAATGTGAGTGGTGTAGGGCTTAAATCAGGAGCTTGATCTTCATTAACTGTGATACATTCCTACCTCATCTACTCTGTATAGCCTTCCTACGTGATCTGAGGTGACCAACTTCCGGTTTAAAAGTGTTACTACAATCTGTATTAACTGTGATACATTCCTACCTCATCCACTCTGTATATCCTTCCTACATGATCTGAGATGAACGGCTACCAGTGTTTGTGTACAAGTGTTACTATACTCAGCCTACAATCCCTGAGATTTCCTTTTTTTATTATCGATGGTAACACTCCCCCGAAGCATGTAGTCTGCTAACAGTGATCTTTAATAGACATTTGACATGATGGCCATTGATTTGCCCAGGTCTGATGGCTGTGGTACAGAGTGGATGAAGTCAGAAATAGCCATATATTCTCTAATTTGCCTCCTGTATGTGACTCGTAAATCATGCTTGGCTTGCCATTCAGAACATAACTTCCTGCTTCTAGGTGTCCTTGCACTTGCTGAGCTGAAGTAACTCTGTATACTTTCAATTCTTTCATCCATATGACACATTCCTTTGAGTTCAGACATATTTTACACATTCTGTCATCTGTATGACATGTTCCTTCATCTACAAACATATATTTACAAATTCCGTCATCTGTACATAACATGTTTCTTTGACTATATTTGCAAAATTCTGTCATCTGTATATAATGACATGTTCCTTTATCTAAACATTTACAAATTTTGTCATCCATATATGACACGTTCCTTCGTCTACAAACATATTTACAAATTCTGTCACTTGTATATGAATTGCTCCTTTGACTTCAGACATTTTTTACAAATTCTGTAATCTGTACATGACATGTAATTTGACTTCAGATGTATATTACACATTCTGTCATCTGTACATGACACATTACTTTGACTTCAAATATATTTACAAATTCTGTCATATGTATATGACATGTTCCCTTATGTAAACGTGTTTTTTAAACGTGTCATCTGTATATGACACATATTTACAAATCCTTTCATCTGTATATATGACATGTTCCTTTGACTTCAGTTATCATTATTTACAAATTCTGTCATCTGTATATGACATGTTACTTTATCTACAAACATATTTACAAATTCTGTCATTCATATGACAAGTTCCTTTGTCTACAAACAAAATATTTACAAATGTTGTCATCTGTATATGGCATGTTCCTTTACTTTCAGACATATACTAACAAAGTCATTGTATACATTGTACTAGTATACATGCATGACATTTTTCTACTTACAAAATGTGATGATAATTTCTTTGTATTTTAGTAAAGTACATGTACTTTTCTAGCAGTGATATATGGGATGCTCAATGAACTAATGCATTGACACAAGGAAGCAGTATTTCACCCACACAAATGCTGTTAATAAATATTAAAGGTTGTATGGGATTATCTAACTGTCATAACCATTTAGCAAATCTCTGAAAATAGGAATATGGAAGTAATTGCAAACAAAAACTCCTTTTATTTATCATTTTTCAAATCAGATATAAAACATTGATATTTTAAAACAAACATATATTTAGATGTAAATTGCTGTGAAAATTAATTGTAAATGTTGTTAATAGTGATTTGAACATATGCATGTCAAAATGTCTTTCAGTCAATAGGAAAAGAGCACTTTGGGTGTCAGAATTATCCTTCTACAACCCGTGTGCTACCATTCTATTCTGAGAACCTGCCCAGGCATGCAATCATACCTCCTGAAACTTCCTGATTACAGCAAACACCAAAAACATATTCATTTTCGAATACCCAACAAGGAAACATTTAAAATCTGCAATAATCAAAACATCTGAAAGAAAACGTAATGAAAACTATTTTTAGATTCACATTCTCGGAGTGATCCTGCGATGACGGACATCTGGTAACACAATGGCATCAAAGTGCGTGGAAGCAATCTTCAAGCCTGATGCCCAGACCTCAAATCATTCCAGAGTTAATAGAGGCTGCTACCGTGTCGACAAAAAAATACATATTAGACAGGATTAATATGACATCAGTAAAAGGATGATATCCACTGAAGTCAAGTCTTTGAATGGTGAAGGGGAAGCTGGGTAATTGTTATGTCAGATTCGGCATACTTCGCAAGGAAATATAATATTGCCCCCTGGTGGCAACTGCCAGTTACAGAAGTTTGGCGTCTGATAATGAAGGGTCTATGGGGTCAAATTGAACTAAGTTTCCATCTGGAATCATTTACATAGAAATAAATATAAAGATGTGTATTACAATAACAACTGTTAATGATTTACACAAAGGTATGACGGAAGATTTCAATATGTATTTTATATTGCTTCAAACATGCAATAGAAAGAAGTAGTTAAAAGTTTAGAAATTAATCAAATATAAACATGATCATGCAAATTGATAACGTCCAGACAGAATAACTTTAGAATGTCTTAGGAAAATGGTGTAGAATTTACACAAACATTACTCATACCCCATCTTGAGAACATGTAATAGATGAATAATTCTTCTTATTTCAAAAACAACAATCTGCAGAATTCCTGCCAAAAACACCTCATAGTCTTAGTGCTATAGGTCCGAAGTTTGAAATTCAGTTTATCCTTGGCTAACAAGTACATTTTACCATCTGTTTACCTAGCCGCTTCAGTTCTTGCTGTCTACATGTCTAGAACTGGTAACATGATTTAGTCAGGACATACCAGTGGCATATGTATGCAACATTTAGGAAGCTAACCAAACAGTAACGTCTAAATTCAAATATGTTTATCTGAATTGTGAAAAGGATCCAAGCAACATCATGTACAGTCTATAGACATTGGCACCCAATGCAATACATAGCAAGCAATAGGCATGATGTTACATAACTTCATGTCGGAATCATGTGGCAACTCAAACTGGTTGTATTCAGCATCTTGAAATGAAGACCACGGGACTATCACAGTGGTTTTAACACTAGAGGAATCCTATTGACATGTTAAGCCTGAATCAGTATGCATACCTGCCATCACTTCATCTAATCCACTTTATTACCCTACTTTGTCCAGCAACACAGGAGGAATAACTGGCACAAATGTCCTATCTTTGTGGAGAGTGTTCGCTCGCCATTGGCAACTCAGAAGAAGTCAGCATGGACACCTCTTCACTTTATGAAATTATCTCGTTACGACTTTGATAGCCAATAGCAACTCGCACACGCTCAGTAATTGCAGCCTACTCGATAAAATTGTCACGTCCATAAAGCAATTATCACTTAGCAGCGGTTTGCTTGGCATATCTGGGCTAAATCACACCAACGGCTGATAAAGAGTTAAATCATTGCCAATGGTGTGCCTGTGTGTCCTGAAAAGCAGTTTGTACCTAATCCAATAGAAGACACGACATAGATAAGAATGCTAACTCATTTACCAACTACCAGTAATTTGGTTTGAAATCCAATCAAATATATGCCTGTTACGTTGAGTTTCAAACCTACCAAGATATAGTTCAATGCTAAGACATAGGTTGCTGTTCGATGCTAAGTTAGCCCGGTTCTGAGACATCAGTTGATGTTGGATACTTCTTGACTCGACACTGGCAAACCCCCCCGAGTATTTCTCTAGCCTTTCCTTCACCTGTAGGTGTCGGGTTTCTTCCTGGAGCTGCAGCGGCTTAACCAGGTGTGTCAGCACCCACAGACTTCCAGACAATTCCGATGTCCGACCCTCTCAAACCATCACATTAGTGTACTCACACAGCAAACCTTTCACCTGCTACCGATTATTCTCTGAAAGAGTTTGTGTGTGTGTGTGTGTGTGTGTGTGTGTGTGTGTGTGTGAGAGAGAGAGAGAGAGAAAGAGAGAGAGAGAGAGAGAGAGAGAGAGAGAGAGAGAGAGAGAGAGAGAGAGAGAG
>JAUTBZ010076322.1:0-17482 GCA_032361785.1 Lepetodrilus galriftensis
GTGTATTTTAGAGGGGGCTCATAATTTCACCATAATACATAATACATGTTTATTGAACAATATTTTCCAATTCTAGGGGGGACGCAAGCTGGGTGAGCCCCCCCTTGAATCCGCCCCTGTCATGTGTGATGTGTTCTTAATTAATCTGATTTGGATCTCAGCCAGGGATTATTCATGATAGCTTTGGAATACCGTTGTACTTTTCTGTAAATATCATTATTTAAATTATTTATTCACTCATGTGGAAATTTGATTTACTATGGAGATTTAGGCATATTCATGGAATGGTAGAATCTATTTTGTATCATTTAGAATTAATCATAAAATCTGTACTTTAAATTTGCTATTGTTTTATAGTATTATCCATGCATTACTGCTAGAATAACACATGATGTGTGTAGTTTTGTTGACTGGGGAGTTTTATCGAGTATTTGTGAAGTATGTGTGTTGATTGTACTGCCTTCTAGTTATATTCTCTGGCCTCCATCTACCTGATCTATAGCCTGAATGCAGAGCAATGTGCAAGGCCTCCATATTGATTATAAATACAAACATGACAGGTAGATTGGAAGCATATTTTTACCACACAGATGTGATGCACAGTGTTATTGTGAACAGAATACAATATCATCACTGGGAGCATTCCATATAGTGGATGTGACACACGCGACACACGTGACACACACGACACTTGCGACACAGAAGCACAGGAGGGGGACGATGCACGAAGAGCGCAGAGTGACTTTCTGTGAGACTCTTTATCTGTCGTAGTTGTTAGGTCTTGTCTGGGGGTTCCTCCTGGTCTTGTTATATAGTGGACATTTTTAGATAGTTTTGTATATATACTATTATTGAAATGTTCTTGATCTGTTTCCAAAACCTATGATGTTATTGCCTCAAGAGCATCCTGTTATCAGATTAACGTTATTATTCACCTCCGTGCCTATCATCAGACTCATCCTATTGGTATGGCAACATATGCAGAACATAATACGGTAGTTTGTATTTATGATGTGTTTGGTTCACATTACATGTCAATATTGATGTGCTTAGTGTGAGTTGTTCATCATATGTAACTAAATCTTTATCGCGGAAATGATGTAGACAATAATGCAGTGTAATTGATCTTCATATATTGATTCAAGAAATGTTTTTTTTTATGACATGGTAAATATTGCATCAGGACCTCATGCCAGCAAAGTCTGATCGACTTTTCTTGTTCCTTGTGAGCTGCTCATATGTTCTCTAATTTGTTTAACAAATTGCTCGTGAGAGATTTGTCACTGGTGATTGTATTAAACCTGGGTTATAACACTATTAAACCTAGAGTTTTATACAATGGCAGCTTTTACTAAAAATAACAGACTTGGTGTGAACAGCCACCAATTTGAGATTCGGCCACGTTGGAGCATCAGCCATATTGATATATGTAAGAAGTCGTACCTTGGAAGCCATTTTGAGATATGTAAGAAATGGTCAATTTAAATCTCTGGCCATTTTAAGAGATGTAAGGAGTGATCACTATATAGGGACCATCAGCCATTGTTATATGGAAAATGTGGTTGGAATGGCGGGTCGACCGTTTTGGAATATGTAAAGAGTTGTGATTAGCATCTACCAAGTGTAGTAATATCGTCTGTTCTGTTCCAGGCCTCAAGAAGGACAAGGGGCGTAAGTGTCGCAGTGCCACCGACATACGTCCACGCTCCACTGAAGTCCGTCCCAACTCCGCACAGCTCCATCCCAGCGATGGGAACATAGAACCAGCGTCGTCGCCACCCGTCGTCAGTCGTAGGAAGAGCTTGTGGAGCAGCTTCAGGAACAAGGCTCGGAAGCTCCGCGTGAAGATGCGGGATCGCTCGTCCTCGCAGTCGGAGCTCGACCGTCTCTCCGTCAGCCAGCCCAACATCGCTTCTAACGGCACGGCACGCTGCGACGAGTTCGACATGTATTTCCAAGCTTCCAAGAAGTTAGATCGAGAGTCGTCCAACGAACGAAGTCTTAGTGATCCGACCTTGACCCCTCAGATCAGTACGAGGGCAATCGGTATCAGCCAATCATATCAAGGGGATGGAGACGAAGTCGAAGAGGTGGACTCTGGGATAGCCGTCATCGAACAATCATCAACTTCAGTAAGTCAGTAGTTATGTTGTTATGAGAATATTCCGGGGCTCCCTGGATTTCAGGGAATTTGGGTTCATTTTGGACCATTTCTGTGATAAGAATATGCTCCACCAGGCCTACTAATGCGGTGTCGTTCCCAATACAAATTATTTTCCTCCAAAAACATATTTTGGCATTCTCATGTCTGTGGTAGTTTATGGATGCCCCTAAAATAAACAAACATGTTATTGTTGAATATTATTTAATTATCAATCGGAAGAGATTACCCTATCGAGTTATAATATTCTGAACAAAAAAACAACAACAAAAAACAAGTTTATTTGATTCAGAATAAGCTACATATTTGATTCACAACCATATGCAAGTTGTATATATTTCTTATTCATAATTTGCACATACAACTTCACCTTAGAGATGATGCCAGCACACTAAATATGAATCAGGGGGCTGGTAGAGCAATAGTAGAATGTTTGGACTTCAGAGCTAAAAACCCTGATTCAAATCCTGGCCCGAGAGGCGAAAGCCCAGCATCAATGTTTACTGACTGGCATGTTGATGTAGACATCATCCTTGATCTGTCAGTACCATAATCACAAATGGGTGAAAAATTCTCGCAAAAATGTTAAACTCCATAATCACTCACTCATTCTTCGTACCATCCGGTGCTTGCAGATTTACTGCAACATTCAGTGCTATGGATGATGCGAGTTTCCTCCTGTCCTATTTTGACAAATCGTGATATAAGTGAAAAAATCTTGATTTTAAACCAAGTTGTATTGTTTTAGTTATTTTTACTTTTGCTTCCTTTTGAAGCATTCATAAAATACTTTAGCTATCCTTGGCTATTCGTCTGTATAGTGTAGCATACTATTATTAAATTATTCTAACTGGATATTTTGGAATCTTTTGACTTACGGTAAGTTTTTATTAATTGGTGAATTATGTAACTATCAGACTATTGGTATCCATTATTACTGGCTAGAACATTCCAGAAGCCAGGAATATTCAACATTTTCATTTCCATAATACGGTACTAACATGCCATTTATTAATGAATTTTCTTGACCATTGTTAACAATTGCATCACACTTGATTCAATGTATAGAATCTGTAAGTTCAATATTTCTCTCACTAGAGAACAATTTACATGAAGGTATTTCCAGTATGTATTTGTTTCCTTTTCCTCAATATTAGTTACTATTAACAATACATGCATTCATAGCTTTATCGATTTGACAAACCCCTGCCCATACCCGTATTAAAAGTCTCGTATGGTCAGCAGAGAGGGCTATAGGAGGAATCTCGAGCTAGATTAGAATATGCCTTGCTCATATGTTTTTCTATTACACACCTATGACCTATCACATGCCATGGAACCAAGCCAAATGTAAACACACATTTGTTTGTCCATGATGATTAATAATTATAAAGATGTAGAGAACGTTACCAGTGAATATCTGGGTGGATTGGAGGATGGACGGTGGGTTATTTGTGCATAGTATTGGGTATTACTTATAGTGTACCACAATGGCTGCATATTCACTCGCTCACTCACTCACTCACTCACTCACTCACTCACTCGCCACAGCGACTGTTTAGATAAATTTAGTACCAGCCAATCATAGAGCAGATACACGATGGCATCAGTTACTAAGCAACAATCAGAAATGTAGTCGCTTTTACACAAATGCATCCGCATCAATTTCCTCGCTAACTGTATTTTATGAACGAAAGATAAACAATGTACAGTTACAGTACTGGTGGACCAACATTGAAATACCACCACATACTTATACTAGTCATTTGTTGTAATATGAACATTGCATGCACATGATGCATAAATAATAATTATTAGTGACACCATAATCATTCTAACCTTGATAATTACACAGTATGGTACCTATTTGTTTACAGATCATATTTACACATATCATGTTTACAGTATTTTATGCACATAAGGAGAACAATGGGGTGGGAGGAGGAGCATGGAGTGGAGGGGGGAGGGGGGGGGGGGGCTACTCTAGGTAGGGATACTGTGACACTAGATAGGTTGATGTGACACTAGGTAGGGTAATGTGACACTAGATAGGTTGATGTGACACTAGGTAGGGTAATGTGACACTAGGTAGGGGTAATGTGACAGGTATCCCCACATACAGTGCCCTGACACTGTGGTATTGATCTGGAGTGGTCTGGCTTCTCTCTCTCACAGTGCATTACACAAGCCATGTCACTTTTACATCAAATACTGCACATTGTTCTAAGCATTGTCACATTAGTGTTACTTGCACTTTTGTGAAGATTTTACCATAAGCCAAGAGTTTTTAATACAGGATATCGATATATTTGCTATATTTTCCTATATTGTATACAGTATTGCATACCTATATGTATATAACTAGTGCCTTCTTCCAGTCAATGGGTTTAGCATAACCCAAACCTTTCCTCTAATGCCATTACTAGATTACCGTAGTGTTCTTCAACCTGCAGATAGACCAAGCATCACTGCAGAACCTTGGTACAATTGCATTATTGACTCACACACACACAGAGCGAGTAAATGAGCACACATTATGTTCCCATGGCTTGGCTGTATTATGCTATTATGTCCTAATGTCTCATGGAATCCGGGAATGTCCCCTGATGACAGGATTGTTGATTTTCGTTAATTAGCCTGATCAGATAATCGAGATTGCTGCGGTCAGCAGTTGTTGTGAGACGTGCAAGGAGGTATTGGAGATTGATTATCCTTCTAGCTGACAACCGGCACTGGTTATCTCGACAACTTGATCTCGACAACCTGTCTTTGTTATTTCGATAACCTGCCCTGGTTTTTAACAACCTGATCTCCATGACCTGTCCTGTTTATCTCGACAACCTATCATGTTCATCTCAACAACCTGATCTCCATTACCTGTCCTGTTTATCTCGACAACCTACCATGTTCATCTAGACAACCTGATCTTGACAACCTGATCTCGACAACCTGCCCCGGTTATCTCGACAACCTGATCTCGACAACCTGCCCTGGTTATCTTGACAACTTGCCCTGTTCATCTTGACAACCTGATTTCTACAACCTGTCCCGTTTATCTCGACAACCTCATCTCGACAACCTGCCCGGGTTATCTTGACAACCTGCCGTGTTCAGCTCGACATCATATAGGTACTAATGTGATGAGACTGTGCTGTGCGTGTATCCAGTAATCTTCTTTAAGTGTTGGAACTTGGAATGGAAGGCATGTCTCACAGCGGCTAAATGATGTCACCCACGTGTACGCCTGTTTAGCTGCCGAGTAAGTCAGGCGCTCTGTTTGGTCGGCAGTGACAAGAGCCGCACATGGCTGTACTGTCCTGTCTGTAAACTGGCGACTGCGATGACAACTGCTGAAGACTCGGTGCAGGAGCTCGTGTTGTCGCCGATCAGTCGGGTGAGGGAACGTCTTCAGGACAGCGACCAGATGAGCGTGGCGTCCACAGACAGCGATGACTTCACCTTGTGGGAGCAGTTCTGTGGAACATCAGACTGTGAGGTGAGTCGGGGTGGAGAGGTGGCATACATTGAGGTGGCTGGGTGGGGTGAGATTATGTAGGAGGTGGAATACATTGTCATTGAGGTGGCTGGCTGGGGTGATGTTATGTAGGAGGTGGAATACATTGAGGTGGTTGGGTGGGGTGAGGTTATGTAGGAGGTGGCATACATTGTCATTAAGGTGGCTGAGTGGGGTGAGGTTAAGTAGGAGGTGGAATACATTGAGGTAGCTGGGTGGAATGAGGTTATGTAGGAGGTGGAATACATTGTCATTAAGGTGGCTGGGTGGGGTGAGGTTATGTAGGAGGTGGAATACATTGAGGTGAAGTTGTGGATTGAGGTAAGAGATTGAGGTGAAGTTGTGGATTGAGGTAGGAGATTGAGGTGAAGTTGTAGATTGAGATAGGAAATTGAGGTGAAGTTGTGGATTGAGGTAGGAGATTGAGGTGAAGTTGTGGATTGAGGTAGGAGATTGAGGTGAAGTTGGAGATTGAGGTAGGAGATTGAGGTGAAGTTGTGGATTGAGGGAGGAAGTGGGACACATTGAGGTGAAGAGTGAAGTATGAAAAGACACATTGAGGTGGAGTTGTGGATTGAGGGAGGTGAAGGGAGAGGGGGGGAATTATGGTGAAGTGGAGTGTATGTGTTATATTAATGCAAAGTGGAGTGGAGAGATGGGGGTTATTCGAGGTGCAATGAGTGTGAGATATAACACTGTCGAGTAAAATGGTGGGTTGAGTAGGATAGTAAATAGTAAATTCCATGCAAGATGGACAAGTGATGTATGACCAAGTTAGTATCTTACCAACCAATGGTACTACTTGGAGAACATATACTGGTAGACTGTTATAAATGTTTGAATATGATTTGTGTCACTATGATATTGGTACTATTTACACATTGACACATGGGATATACATAATAAACTATCCATTACAACCTACATGCAATCTTTTAAAACCTAATGTGTAGGGTTTAATAAACCTATTTTGGATTTGGAGGCAATTTGAAAATTATTTTTTATTATTCCAATATTACCATATCTATAGAAAGCAAAACTAGCAAAGTGGAATGTTCCAAAGTATTACTTCCACATCCTTTGTACAATGCTGGCCCCGGCACTTCCAATATTGATCTGACGGGAACTGATTGAACCAGGCATGACCACTCCATGAGAACATAATTAAGAGGATAATGTTAAACCTGACATGATTTCTTAAACATGCTGGGTCAAGGAAATTCTCATTTCCATCATGGTAAATTCTCAATCCTTTTAGTCCACCGAATGACTCTAGACAAACACAAGTCCTATGATTGAGGTCAATATCATCATTGATTTCTGATAGGGCATCTCAATATACATTCTTCAAACGTTCTCGTACTTCCACCAAATTATCACATATTGTTGCTGCCTGAATGTCAACAAAACTGTTCTTTTGTGTCGCAATAGTTGCTGCTTGGCAACAAAACTGCTGTTGTTTGTTTCAACACATTTCTGCTTTGTTACACAAGAGCTTTTGTTTGTGGGATTAGCAGAATTATTGGGGTATAGTCCTGTTTCCCTGGACTGATCAGTAGATGTCAGTTGTTGACATCAGTTATTGATCTCAAACTGGTGTGAAGTTAATGGTACGATGTACAGGCCTTGCCCTGGAGGTCGCGACACCTACATGTTGAACGTCAATAATTATCTCCTTCAATCGAACGCCCCGTGTCCCTGAAACTTGGACAGTATCTCCATGTAGGAGGACAGGCCTTATATTTATGTGGTTGGACGAGCATTATATTAAATGAAGACAGTAAAACAGGTCAAGGACACCATGCTGTAAAACCAATGATGGTGGTAATATATTTCAGATAAATTGTCTTGTTGGGGTATATCGTAGTGTAATGAAATGAGTGACCCAGGAATTATTTATACTGGCGACATGTCAATGGTACTCGTATTGTAATGACCCAGGAATTATTTATACTGGCGACATGTCAATGATACGGTACTCATATTGTAATGACCCAGGAAGTATTTATACTGGCGACATGTCAAAGGTACTCATATTGTAATGACCCAGGAATTATTTATACTGGCGACATGTCAAAGGTACTCATATTGTAATGACCCAGGAATTATTTATACTGGCGACATGTCAATGATACTCATATTGTAATGACCCAGGAATTATTTATCCTGGCGAAAAGACAATTGGTACTCATATTGTAATGACCCAGGAAATATTTATACTGGCGACATGGTACTCATATTTTAATGAAAAGTAGCATCAAGCAATCCTATAATCATACAATTTTTAGCATTTCCCCCCAGTCTTCATGGATATAGCAGACCTGTGCAACTAATCGGTAGCTTGATAGAGTTATTTAACCATGATAACAGAAGAGCTAAATCGGTTTCATTTTAGGGCAGAATTGCCATGTAAGTGGACATAGTGGTAAGGACTCTGAACATTAAAGGAGTCCTAAAAACGGATATTGAATGAACTCAGGAAGTTATGTCTGTCGTGGGAGGCTAGCAGTATTGATTGGAGAGTTTGTTGGCCAGGCAAACATCAACGTCTGCTTGCTGGGAATTAATGCTTACAGCTACAACATACGGGAAGATCTCTCGGAATAACATATGTATTTAACCTCTTCTTGCCAGAGGCGACAATAAATGCCTTGTAGAGCAGTGACTGATGATACGGCAGAGAAAAGGTTACGATGTCATGTGACATTTAGATAATACTGAAAAGGAAATTTAAGAAATGGATGTTGCTATGACATTGAGCATAGTATTAGTGATAACAAGGTATTATATTAGTGATAACACAATAGTTATAAAGGGTTTCTGTATGGTCACAGTACAGTTATCGTCCTTGGTTTGCCAGGGCTTGTAGGTTTACTGCAGTAATATGAGTGATATCGCTATTGTAGATTTCCTCCTGCTAAAGCTTCTCTAGTAGTGTGAGCAAATTATGAATTTCTATATTAACCCTCTCCCTGCTGAAGGCAACTTAAGTTGCCCGATCACATGCAGAAATAGAACACTTTGATTGTATTCGGCAGTGAGAAGGTTAATACTAAAATCATCTTTTGTTTAATTAGTGGATACTACTCTATTCTCACTGTTGATAACAGGATTCATGACTACAGGATTCATGGACCCCGCGTGGTATCCGAATCCGCGTTGCATCGAAGGGCGTTATATCGAGGGAGCACTGTACTTAGTATTGTACCACAGGTGCAATCATCAGGGTTTAGCTGGATGGATTATTTATATTTTATAGGTTTAATCTAATTCAATTAGCAAACCATATTTATTTTTATCAAGAAACGTTTAATGGTTCTATTTAACAATGTAGGCTGCATTATTGGTTGCGGTGCATTAGGCAGATGAAGGTAGACAACTCTTGTATCCATGATATTGCTTTTCTCATTCACCTCTCATTCCTGTATGCATGATATTCCTATTCCTATACTAATGTACATATTTATTTTGTGTCAATCAATACTTGAAAGTATGCTCATACCACTACATTGTCACCACAGTCAACATATCAGTATGTGCTTTCTTTCCTTTTCAACATCCTGGGAAGTGTACAAGCAAAACACTTGTTTCAGACACTTCACATTTCTATCTCATCCTACCGGGTACCCATTCCCTGACAAACAATCTCATTCCTGTCTAGGACAGCCACATTTCTGTATGTGTTATCCATTTCCAATCTTCTTTAATTTGTGTGTGCATATTATCTAGTCCATTCTGTCATTCCTCTATCTACGGTATATGCAGTAGAATGTTAAATGCATGTGTACTCAATGCTGAATATGCAAATATCAGCAATTAGTGGAAACATTTATCTTTCTTTTCTGTGAAAAAAAACCACATTTAGACTTTCACATTGCTGAAGACTTCTGACAAGTCTTTGCTGTATTTAGACAATTATCTGGTATGTTTTATACATGGACGTATTGATCTGTGTGTGGGATTGTAGTAAGTCTTCTCTGAGCTGACATTTCTTTACCTGATTTCCGCACCATGTATCACTGTCAAGTATTTCTTTATCATACATGTTCGAACAACACAAAAACATAACATAACATAATACATATAGACGCAAATTCTGGTATCTGATGCTTAGACAAGTGATGCATTCTATGGTTAAAGCACATTGAAGTAAGCTATTACCGCCAAATCATTGCACTCTCACATCAATATTATACAATCAGGTGTTCGTAGCACTGTCAGCTGGCTGTCATCAATAATTCCATTTGTTACCACGGTTACAAGGAACCTGACATGAATGTGCCTTGAGTAGTGACTAACTCCATTCATAATGTATGAAATCAGAAAATACATGAAATAGAATCAATCAATATTTTTTGAATAACATATTATTTTCATTTTTTAATCAATTTAAAAATACAGCCGCCATGTTTTTTCTTGGAAATTTGTAGGATAGCTTTCATGAATGTACATTTTTGTGTGTTTATTATCATTCAGGAATATGTATAATTGCGAAATTCATCATCTGAGATTGCGTAGACTTGTATATTTCAAACTGCAGTGTACCATCACTGACACATTGAACATCACCTCGACTACCCCTGTGGTACCCCTTGTGTGTACCAGGTAGTTGTGGAGTTGTGTATCAGGTAGTTGTGGAGTCTGTGTACCAGGTAGTTGTGGAGTTGTGTATCAGGTAGTTGTGGAGTCTGTGTATCAGGTAGTTGTGGAGTTTCTGTACCAGGTAGTTGTGGAGTTTCTGTACCAGGTAGTTGTGGAGTGTACGTGTACTAGGTCTGTTGACACAGCTGTGATGTAAAGAGATCTTTACTATTTATCTACTGATCATTTTACTGGGAAAAGTGGAAATCAATCAGATCTGTGATGCGCCCTGTGCGTCAGTGTATGGATGGCAAGATAATGTGATATACTTACTGTGGCAGTCAGATGGTTTAAATGACTTAATAGGGGGCGCGCCATGTGAGACCTTTCTTGTGATAGTCCACTGTCCTATGGTAAATTGCACGTGGACTAGATCTTGCGAATAACTGTCTGAATGTAAAGAGAAACTGTCGACAGTCGTCTCGTCATAGTATACAGTGACTTTCGACATATTTTACTCGCATGGAATACCCTTTGACAGTTCTATAGACAGTAGCTCACACAACTTTACTCTCACATGGAGAGCCGCCTTTATAGCAGGTACTATATCTGGATACATGTACCTCTGTGCTAGTCTTCATTTTCACAATGTATGGGCAAAATATTCCTGCTGTGATTTAAAACGCACTAACTTACTTATTTTTATGTTTCCATGAAAACTAAATCATCACTATTGCACTAAGTATTTTGTGCATACCCGGGTATATACATCTAATGTCTAAAAATATATATATCAATGTGTATGACATCTTTTTTTTCTTCTAACAAGTCCTGCTGTAGCATTTGATTATTGCTCGTTTCCATCCCACAATAAACAGATCAATTCAAAATCAAATTACAGCAGGAGGCGGCAAAAACATCCCACCTCATTCACTCGTTAGGTGGCAAAAGTCAAACCTTGGCTTCAGTGTTTGTTGGTTCATATGAAGTACACTGGATACTGCAGAGTTAATTACGAACATGATTGATTGACTGTGTGTGTTGTGTACTAGCCGGTGTACTAGCCGTGGTACTAGCCGTGGCTATTCCCGGTCACCCCACTGACTATGTGGGATTTGTATGGACTAAATTGTGCCAGTTCTGAAGTGTAGGAGCTTAATATAGAACTGTGTCCAGAAGGAAAAGCTATCCTACAGGAAACCGCTCCGGAGCTATCGGACCACCGCCAGAGAAATTGTTTATGCAGTCGTACTGCGAATGTCTCGAGATGTATATCAGTTTTTTCGCATCTTGGGTTATGGCGCTGTATCCATCGCAGTCGATATAGCCAATTATTCACTCTGTATGAATGAAAGATATAATTGCTTGAATTATACCACAGTCGTTTGTGGTAAAAATAAAGGATGTAATTATATATGTGTACAGGTTTAAGTTAGAATTTGATTTTGGTGTATGGTGGTGCCGTACTGTGGCCATGGTAGCTAACTGGTCTACGGGGACACAGAATCAATACACCATCGAATGTTCAGTGAGAGGAGGAGGTGGAGGAGGAGGGCCAGGCCGGGATTGCACAGACACACGGCCAGACCACCAGCACGACTCCGCGAGATGAATCGGTCGGAATCTATCTCGCAACTTCCTGATGTACCTCACTCCTGCCACGCACAGATTTCTGAATATTCTAACACGGGAGCCGGTCAAGTCTGCTTCACTGAACACTACGTAATGATCGGGACACTTCATTGACGAGAAGACTGCATCATTGATCAGAACACTACGTATGACCAGAACACTACGTCATTGAGCAGCACTCCGCTGTGATGGAATTCATCATTTCCTGGAAGATTTGTTATGAAAACTGAAATTGTCTGTGTTGATAGTGATAATTGATGAGTGGTTGGATACATTTATGTGTCTAGCTGTATTGTGCATGTACCTCGAGGGATACTTTGATGTGTCTAGATATATTGTGTCTGTACACTGAGGGATACTTTAATGTGTCTAGCTGTATTGTGTCTGTTCACCGAGGGATACTTTGATGTGTCTAGCTGTATATAGTCTGGATGCAGTAGGACACAACACACTGCAACTATGGTAACCATACAAATCTCTACACCGGGCAGATAACAAGAGAACCCTCGACAACCTGTGGAGGTGCTGTCATTTCTAATTCCACTCCTTGAGAGTAGGACAGAGTCAGTGAGGAACGAAAGTGTGACATTTACATATTTGAAATTGTCCAGAGTCTGAGAGGAGACAAGCTTCTTCCAGGATATTGCCCTCTTCATGATTTGTGTCAACTCGGCACTGGGCTGAAGGCAGCGCTGTAGCGGCAACCTGTTGTGCTGTGTGCGTCTGAGACCTACGGAGGCCACTCAACCGTTCATCCCGTTCTCATCTGAAGAAGGAAAAGAATCATGGAAGTGAACACTGTAACAACATGAAGTGCATAAAGAGAATACGAAAACCTAATTGCATAGTAAAGTCAGTCTGGAAGCTCACAAACAATGGCATTAAAATGTCTTTGATGCATTCTATCAAATATTGACCTTTATTATGGGATCACAATGGGGATTTTAGTGGTCACATGATGTGCTGTTCATAGACCATTACTGAGACTATTGTGTGCCATCCGCCACAATAACTAGGTCTCCTAGGACATGCTTCATGCTATGGAGGCTCGCCCATATTAATCTATACACCACCGTGTGATGGAGACTTCCCTATATTAATGTATACGCCACCAAGTCGATGCCATAGTCCCAGGTGATGTCATTTGCAAGTTTAATTTTCCTGATACCGGTGATCTTCTGCGTGAGTCGGCACACAATTAACGAGATGACTTTTGCTGACAGTACAGTGTGGACACAGAATTAGAGTGTTGTCTTCTGTTAACAATACAACATGGACACAGAATTAAAGTGACAAGTTGAGGTACTTGTAGTTGTGATCTCAGAATTAATGTGGCAAGTTGAGCTGACTTGTTCTTTGTGGATAGGGAAGTAAAATGGCAAGTTAATCTGGCTGTACAATGTGATATATTAGTATGGCAAGTCATGGTAACAGTACAATCCGGATACAACATTAACATGGCAAGTTAACCAATATGGACACATAATTAAAATGGCAGTTAACCCGACTGGACATTGTGGATACATAATTAATGTGGGAAGTTAACATGGCTATGCAATGTGGACACAGAATTAAAGAACGCACGGACAAAGAGTTAGATTTTTTTCTAAGAACCAGAGTGATCAATTAATCTTTACGTGGAATGTTAATAGCACGGCTAGGAATGAGTACTGACGCGGGAACGCGGGCCGCAGACCTGGGAGTCGTGATGTGCTGTGTGGCGGTGCTTACTCCTGGGACCTACTCGAGACATCAGTCGCACAATGTCACAATACAAGCAGGTGAATTATACATGTGCAAGTTATGCTAATCACAGATTGAAGTGTTCTAGTTGATGTGCTTGCTGTTCTCAGGCTGTGTACGGCCGTATGTATGTCAAGGCAGGACGACCAGGCTGAGACAGAAGAATCAAGTCTACGATGTGTGTCACTAATTACCTCACCTTCACTTCATCTTCATGTAACGACACACACTTGGCTACTATCTACCAGACCATGACCTGTTGAGGTCAGAGGTGCAGTTCATTCATGACTCCAGTCTTGGCAGGGCTGGGTGTACCATACACTGTGTGTAGGCTGTTACGGCCAGAACGTAGTTAATGATTTCACGTCTGTTCTCTACTATATTGACTTTTTTCCCCATAATCGTGCGTTTGCCGCGGATTTGGTGAAAGTATTGATGATTTGTTTTAGCCCTGGCGGCTGATCTGTGTTTCATCCTACGGTACACCACGTGTGATTTAGACCACGAGCAACAGTGAACCTGGGTCTGATGTACTTAGACCTGCAGATGGAATGTCTTCGGATGGGATTGTGGGGACAATGATGTTTGTATATAAACAGGATCTCTGCATGTGGCAATATATACACAGTGACATGTGTTGTGTGTGTCAGAGACATGCAGTGCTTCGCCAGCTTGCTTCAACAGCTGTAGCTGCTGTACATGTAAAGTGAACACATGTTGAATGGTGTACATGTTCATTACAGTTAAAGATTTTTCAAGGTATTTGATTTTTGGCAATTACTTAATGTTTGTGTCTGTAGACACTATAGAAATGTGTTCTTAAGTAACTCGGACAGAATGACGGATCAGTCACCGTTTCGGAAATATATTGCATCTATTCTGCACAAGAAGTCATCGAAGAAGTCGGAAGTAAAGGGCAAGGTCGCCGACCTTCAATATCAGGATGCAGTCAGTCGATCCATGGACAATCTCTTGACTGTCGCGGCCAGTGTCACGATACCGAAGAATGTGACGGCAGTGGACCCGACTCAGACGGAGTCGGACGTCGACCAGTTGCCCAGAAGTTACCCCGGTGACATGGGTCAACTGAGGCGACACTCATACTACGACACTGTCAACACGGACACGGCAGAGGAGCGCAGTGAGGGTCCGAGTGATGACGAAGGTCTGTGTGAGACCGAGAGCCTCAGGAGCACACCCGTCCGCTTCCACATGTCCGAGAACTCCGGATCTCCGCGACGGACCCGCATGCGACGGTCCGACGGAAGCGGAGTTCTCAGTTTCCTTCATCGCTCCATGCTGATGTCACTCGGACAGTCGGGAAGTTTTGCAAGTGAACAGGAATCCGATATCGATGTGGATGATGACTATCAGCAGGACCGTGTAAGTCTGGCAAGTGTCCAGACGACTACTAGTGGTGTGTTCAATTTGTCCGAGGATGATACAGACCTCTATGGCAATAGGATACCAGTAGAGCGCGGAACAGAAGACATCAAGGTATTCTATCACAGGATAGCTTTCTGTAGAAAACTATTACTGTCATTTCGTTCTATACTATTCAGAATATATGCATTATGTGTATCATGCTTCAAATAATTCCCATGATATAATGTCTTCATGAGTACTAAATTGTTGGCGTGACTACTCAATAAAAACACTACACTCAAGTCAGAATCGAGCACCTGAAGGAGTGAAGGAGACTGGTCAATGAATTGTCATTTTCACGACAAGATTCACACTCTTAATTGGAAGCTTTCTTTATCAAATACAGTTTTTATATTAATGAAGCAGACATTCCCAAATTATCTACTATCTTGCACGGTACTATATCGATAGATATTTCCAGAATCAATCGGCGTCTGTTAGATTGGGTGTATTTTAGTCGTTAGACACATAGCTAGACTGGACACCTGTCTTGTCGTTAGCCACTAAAAAACATAGCGAGACTGGACACCTGTCTTGTCGTTAGCCACTAACAAACATAGCGAGACTGGACACCTGTCTTGTCATTAGCCACTAACAACCATAGCGAGACTGGACACCTGTCTTGTCATTAGCCACTAACAAACATAGCGAGACTGGACACCTGTCTGAACGGTCTTTCTAAGCGGAAATTGGAAGCCAGTCTATTACTGCCGCCCGTAAACTGTTAAATACAACCATCGGCTGTGTATTCATGTCCAATTTATTCTTGTTGATTCTTTATTTAGATACTAGGCCTACTGGTATTGGTTCTGACAATACATCTGTCAGTTAGTTTTTTTTATCATGAAGTAGACATCGTTTGAGTTAATTAGAGCTTCTCGGTGTAAGGTCCACTTTGATGTTAATGTAGAGAAATTACACTGATGGATACAGAAATATTGTTACAAAGTTCAACTATATCGAGTGTATTGAATAAACAAACAATATGCAAACAGTTAGAAGGAATCATTGATTATCTGACCTTAGGGAAATGTGTGTAGTAACTCTAGAGGCCTTGAGACAAACTTGCATCATTAATTTCATGACAGGGACATATAATCAATCTTTCTGACACCTACGTTAATGTTTGTATTGCCCAGTTAGCTAGGTCTGTTTGTAGAAAAGTGGACTTTACATGCATGGTGTCAACTACATGTTTCTCCGGGTTTCTTGGTAATGTAATGGACCAATGAAATTCAGGCCCCAGTCCCACAGAACAATCCTAGCACTACGAGAGCTGTAGTTCCTTAGCAAATCCATGCTAATGTACAGGAGTTACGACTCTCGTAACGTTATCATTGTTCTGTGGAATGTGCCCCGTTAAACCAGACAAACAGGTATAATTTGGAAAATATGTAGAGAACGATGCACAAGATAAATAAATTCAAAGATGAACATTTTTCATGAATGGTTTCTGTGACTGCTTGTCAATGTCTAAAACAATGATCTGAGTTCTCAATTACTTGACCAAAAAAAGGATGTCCAATGTACATTTTACATTGTAAAAGACCTCAGTACTAAAATGAATACATATTATAAATATAACATCATTCATTTAACACATATCTTAGTAACAAAATCTTGGAAAAATCTTTACCAACCAAAAATATACAATCTCTGCTTTTTTATATATGTAATCAGTATTTAAATTCCAATATTTTTTAGTCAAGTGTTGTTCCGAGAAATTTGTATTCATTTATTATTTCAATGTTTTCATTATTGATGGCGACTGGTTCTAAAATAGGTTTCTTTCTCTCGAAAATCGATAACCATTGCCTTTGTTTTCTTAACATTCAAAGATAAAAAGATAGCCTTGCATAATTCCTTGAATTTTGCAATTTTATTTCGGTAACCAACTTCTGAACGGATTATGAGGCAGGATAGAGCTGTATCATCTGCACATTTAATTGATGAATAGTTATTTACATTACTATTACAGTCATTGATGTATAAGATGAATAATATAGGAGAGATGACACCTCCCTGGGGAACTCTGGTAGATGTTAATCATGAGTGAGGATTTTCTCTCGTTTACAGTCACATATTGTGATCGACCTGCTATAAATGTTTCAACACATTTAACAATGGCAGAATTTACACCCATATTGTTTTAGCTTTTGCATTAACAGATGAGTCTGGATGGTATTAAATGCACCGTGGTTAACGATAACTTCATTGATAACGTTTTTGCATTTACGTAATACATTGCCAAACCCACTCCTTTGATTACTGAACTGGTAGGCCCATATTATCGAACATGGTTTAGTGTAGACCTGGATTAAAGTTAGTCTTGGTTTACGGAAACCTAGTCTCTTGGTTTAGGAAAAATTATACTATAGAAAACAGGCATACCAAAACCAGGTCCAGACTCAGTTTCCAGTAAACTG